>DWCF01000220.1:0-56353 GCA_018230265.1 Delias oraia | reverse complement strand
ATCATCATAACTAAAATAAAACCATTACCTTTCAATCCAATTTATTAAGATCAACTAAAACTGTTAAGCGCTTCAAGGAGAAATACATTTAGTTAAATCTATTAATTATCCAAAGCAGCACTTCTATAACTAAAATAAGATCGTTCACCGATTTATTCGTAACATGCACACTGCAAGGGATTACGCATGGGGTCGAAAATGATTTCACAATTTGTTTTAACCCAACGAATTAATAGAAAGACAATACACAAATCAAAGTCATGCGGTTTAGGATCTTAAACCACTTGCAGTTTGCTTAGTCTGTTATCAGTTAGTACTAAGAAGGAAAAACTACGAAGCTTAGGCAAAGCACAAACGCACATCTGTAAAAGCACTATAGTAATATATACTCACTCTTTATAGCTGTACGGTTACCAGCAGCCCATACAAAGTCAGTGACGAGAGAAAAAAGAGAAAAACGCATTCAAATACATTTATGACAAATTGTGCGAACATTGCAGGGCGAACGGAACTACTGAGTGAGAGATAACGAGTACAACTTGTCGGCCATAATATAGGGACTCTGTTATTTAAATTCCTCTTTGAGCTCTTTAGGAGGCGCATTCAGGTTAAGCCGCTTGGGACGTCAACGACAATGTCGGTTCGCATGCAATGCCTTTCTCTATTCCATCGAGAGCGAAACGAAGGGAAATGTGAATTTATCTTTCGCTCGGGACCGAAATATTTCCAACGCCACGTCTTACGTTTTATTTGACGTGAACTATTGTAGTGCGTTAACCGTATGAATAGAGAGAGGCTTTGCACAGGCGCCTTATCTTGTACCCTGAAGCAGCTGATTCACTCACACGCACATGTATTGATTAACGCGACGGCTCCGAGTTGTGTGTGTGCTTCTTCAGTGTAATCTGGTACGCCTCTGTCCATTTGTGTATCGTGTTTCATACCTCGTGTATTCCAGTCTGTTGTGTCATAGTGTCATTGTCCGGTGCTGTGCCTTCCTACCAACTGTGTTGTATCTATTACAGATGACCAAATGTTGCGTCCCTCCGTAGCCCATTCCTTAACGACAATAGCATAATAGTATTTTGTATGTCACAATATCTAGTGTTCATGCATGACGAAAGTCTGATAGAGTATACAGAAGAGAGAAGAAGATAGAGGATGCTACTTGCGATAATTTGTAGCATAACTTGTAGCAAGTGAGAAAGATAGAAGGAAAGATAATAGCGCGTTGACTATCTGAGCTGAGCGGCCGGGGAGTCGCTTGTAGCGCCACGGGTATGATCCTTCAGATCCCTTCCGATTGAACCGGTTCAATTTCAATTTGGCTCGGATCGTCGGGATCGTTCGTCAGTTGGAGCCGCTTCTCCCCGCTAAGAGTATAGTCAGAGTATAGTGAGTAGAGAAGTAGTTGTGAGTAGTATAGCATGCGCGCGTGTCATGTTGATACGGTATTGGTATTCAAATGCGGCGCTCGGGCCGTGGTGACTGTTGGACTGTTCGCCCTCGCAGAATCATGAACCATCATATTCCTCCGCATTTTCGGTAGAATCGGAAAGCGTAAAAATGAACAACCCCTGGTCAGGCTTCGGACGAGTTTGGCTCATGTGTCTGGGGGAGAGTTGATTATCTCTGTAGTGCCACGCACTCGCTCTCTCACCTCGGTTTGCTAGTTGTGCTGAGTGCTCCTATAAGTGCGGTCACTTCTCAACAATATTGTTCGAACAAACCAATATTGCAAAGAAAGGACCAACCTAACTGGTGACAGTGAAAATATTTGAACGAAAACAGTGCTGTGTTGAAAGCATGCAAAATTGTGTTCATCGCTAAATACTCAAGAACTGTGCGTATAAACCAATATAAAACGGTGCCGTCGACACTATACCAGGTGCATTGTAATTTTGCATATCAGTGAGTGCCATCTTATTTAGGTACATGATAACGTCATCCACAAATCATTACATGTGACAAGTGAGTGGAAGTCTTAGCATTAGACCGCTGAAAAAGTGGCCGAGTAATATATTAGAAATGAGTGACGATTCATAAATATGTACACGTAATTGGCAAGCATATTAAAATGTTCTGTTACGAATTTTAACCTCCTCGATTAGAATCCTGCTATTCGCTCAAAAGGAAGAAGAAAAGAAAAAATGGTATTAGTATCGTTGAAAGTATTTGTATGAATGTACTTATGATACCCTGCCCACACCACCACCATATGCAAATGTGCAGACCTGGTCGAAGAAACGTTCTTCAGCCACGTCTGGGCACAGACAAATCAGAAACCACTCACGAAGTGTTAATTGAAAATGAAAACATTGTAATTAAGTTAGAAACTTCGTGATTGATTTAATTAAAATATCCACCTTGAACAGTTCAGTTATATTAAAATAGTTAAGTGTTCATGAATTTATAAATGATTACTTTATTTGAAAATAAGAATTTAAAATATCATTGAAAAACATTAACAGAGAAATTTAAATGTCATGACTGTCTTTGAAATTATATTTCTATGTAATATTTATATTTATTCAAATTACTCTTATTGGTTAGTATAAGATATTGTAGTCCATTATTCAGAATCCTGTACATTCAAATGTATTGAAATGATAGAATTCATTTATTAAAAATGTTACTAAATCATGTACATGAAACTGAATGTTAAACTCACATCCAATAATACAAGATATATGTTAATATAAATTGCGAGTGCAAATCATAATCCAATCGTAGCGTTAAATTGTAAGACCGTCATTATGAACAGAAGATCGCGCGTGATTCGCAATTGACTCATGGAAGTAATTCGTGGATTAACAAGTGTATCTCATATTATTGTATTAAATTTGGTGTTAATGTTGAGACGTGGGAAACGTACCGTCTTCATGCGTGCGCACAGTGACCGGGTAAGATGCCGGACCGTCCCCAACACTCGTTCCGGCCAGCACCCAGATGCGATATTCCGTCCACCTCCTCAACTCGTCCAGGACAAACGATGTCTGGTTAAGTTTCACCACCATCGCCTCGCTATCCCCTCTCCCAGACTCCACACAAAGTAGCTTGTAGTAGGCGATCCGACCGTTGGCCCTTTCGGCCGGTGGCGGTTGCCATGACACCCGAATCGCGGTCGGCGAGATTGCCACAGCCGTCACGTTCATCGGAGGCGCTCCAGGAACTAAACAAGCTCAAAAGTATAAGGGCGCAGCCGGTCATCTGCAATCGAAACTGACGTGCGAGACGCCATTAACCCGCCGAGATGCAATCACTGAATGCTTGTCGAAACAAAGTGTGGCATGCGTGTGTGAGATCCGCCCGCCCATACAACCGTTTGCTCATATGGATCGTGTAATGGGCGAAGGATGTGTATGTCGCTGACAATTGTATAGGAAAGAAAAAGTAGTTCACTCGGGGCTTGGCCCCGTAAAACGCACGAACAACATAAAGCTACAAAAGGCACGGTGCACGCAGAGTTGCATACATTTTATATGAGTTGATTCGATTGTACTAAATTGCGTCCACCATACCGGCACAGGTAATCAAGGGCGGCTGGGTCAATCGTCAATTAATGTTTCCAAACAGCAGATGAAACAAACTTGTCTAACGTGAAGGCAAATTACATATGAAAGCAAACCAGCCGCACTCCCTCACCTGCGATACCTTTACGAATGTACATTTACAAAACACATAATATTATCGTGATATAAAACTTGGTGCTGTGCTGTATATTACTGGCAGCGTGCCGGGCAGGTGCTTTTATGTGAAATATTACAGTGGGTATTACCTGGAAAACGATAGTTACTTCACAATATTACAATGCAAAAGTAAGGGGCTTTACAAAACGCCATCGACACAGACGTTGACTAAATTAAGGACATAATTTCCTTTTTTCAGCGAAACAAATTTAACCACGATTTTAGTTTTTGTTGTACTATATAGGCAAAATTGATTACTAATGAGTAAACCAATGAGTAATATACATAAGTAAATTTTATACATCTTTGATGCGAAGCATTTTTATTCTATGTTAACTCCCGCAGAAACGAATATGAGAGAGTTGCAGTAACTCGTAAGTATATCTAAGCTCTGCCATAATCTCACATTGACTTATTAAAATATTTAACCAGTACAACAAAAGCCAAACATTTTGAAGTGTTAAGTGCAAATTAGTGCAGCCCGTTCTTTGCATTGTCCCGAAACGTCTGTACGCTGTGTTATTACGTCACATACCGTATTGTTTAGTCCGGACGGCGATAGGTGGCGTTGTGGCGCCTTCTCCCCGCTGAGACCGCGCGGCCAACCAGATGTAGTACAGTGTGTTGGGGTATAAGCCATTAAGGATGTACGTCTCCGTTATTGGTATTCGCCTAGTCAAGAAAATATGCTAACGTAACTTTTAATTCGGAAACTAAACCAATAATACAAATTGATAGCCTCGTAGCTGAATTGAACTGTTTTAAAAGTGTGTCATGAAGCAAGATATATATTGAGGAATATATAGTTATAATTTAATTTATAATTTATTTGGTCTCTGGAAAGGCTTGAAAGTGGCCGGGCGTGTGTCACAGGTGCGATACTATTAAATTGTCGCATCCGTGGGAGAGCCATATTGAAACATATGCTGACGCACTAATTGGACCGGCTCCTCTACCACGGGCTCAAAGAACGCTTAACGTGAAACGGTACTTGTACTGTGTTTCTCTGAGTGAGTAAGGATATCAGAGACTCTTGAATTCATGCCGCTTAAGCGGCGTAAAAAGCTGTCAACACGGTCAATGCGCGGATTGTGGCGCGGTTGTCCATGCGCGGCGATGTTCTCTTACCATATAGTAGAGCCAACTGCTCCGTTCTCCACTATACCATAAAAAATCATAATAATAAACAATTCAGTTTACAATACCAGAGTATTCAAATCTGCACATAATATTTGTTTAAATAAGTTTTTGACATACACACAAAGTATTTTAATAGAACCAGAAAAAAGAAGGTAACATGTATGTTAATTTTATGTGTAATTAAGTGTGGTATAGTGTTTCTATAAAATATATGGGAATGATTTTAATAATTATAATAATATTTTTTGTTACGAACTCATAGACTTATAAAGCATAAACATCAGAACCTTGATCAATAGTCATACAAGAGCATTAGAAGTCTCGAATAGTGAAACATTTATATTATATATGAACTTACTTCTTATGATGTTCCTTGGCGTATGTGTCATTCCAATACAATTCGTATGACACAATATTATCGCCCGCGTGAGTTGGTCTTCTCCAGGACAGAGTCACCGATGTCTCTCCCGCCTCGACGACTACGAGGTTCGATGGTTGGGACGGGACACCTAATACAATCATCACTAAGAACCATTTTTGTATATCATTTAATAAACGAAATTTAATTTACAAAAACCAATTAGTATTTTTAACATATTTAAAAGCAAGTTTCAATTACTCGACTTCTCTATAAGGTTTGTTTTTTTAAAGAATAATAATTTCTCCTTTAAAAAACACATATTGAATAGAGGAACCTTGCTGTGTCTTCACTTGCACGGGTGCCGAGATGGGTCCAGGTCCCACAGACGTAAAAGCTTGCACTCGTATCGTGTATACTGTGTGTGGAGTCAGTTCACTGATCGTCGTTAAGTGGTTGTTATCCATCTATGGGTATATATAAACACATATTAGTATATAATTATTCAACCTATATTGCGTTGGCATATAATTAGTATAAAATTGAGAGGAAGTACTTTAATATTTTTTTTAAATAAAATGGTGTTAAAACAGCAGAACGCGCGCTTAGAACAAGCGTTACTCCGCCCATGGATACCGACGGCTTTTGTAGAACTGCAGATGTGTTACTGACCTTTATATTTAAGAACTACGAATAGACTTGCAAAGTCAAGCTAAAATACGGTACAATAAAAATGTTATGAACATAAATGCAGAGGTATACACTCGTCAATCTGCCATTATACAAAACTTTTTTTTTCATAAATTACAATTACTATATGAAAAAATATCTCGTAAATGAATAACTGTATAGGTATATGATTAATTATGTTTTCTGGTAATATTTTAATCACATAAGGTCAGAAGCACATTACTTATAGTAAAAATATCGTTTGAAAATTAATTATTTTTATACTTACCATTTGCGAATGCCATGATTGCAGAGATTGCGATGGATCCGACGTATAATAAACTTTGTAGCCCTGTAGAAAAATAATAATTTTTACTTGAAATACCTCAAGGGAAGAAAACAGTCTTCTTAGGTAAAAAAAATAATGAACGCCGAAAAATGCGATGTATTCTAGCGAAACAACATAATGAAAATGCGGGTATTCTAATTTCTGAAAATATTGAGAAAGACAATGTTAAGGGAAAAAATGCCTTAATGGAGCCGAATATACATTACAGAAGTAACTAAACATTTGGGCATGAAATGTAGCCTCATATGAATATAATATAACTTAAGATATTTTATGAAATTTCGCTGTAGAGTTATAAGTATGTCATAAGTAAGCCGAAGTAAAAAGTATCTGTATATATACTTAGCGATTCTCACATAATCGCTCTCGAATGTAACTTGATGTAGAACGCATCCAAATCTCACAAACTGAAGATACATTGCATTTAACTTATAGCTACAATATATATTACTACTCTTAATATCTACATCTATAAATTATTTACGTATTTATACATACCGTAACTTGGCCATTAGGGGTTTCTGGTTCATCCCATTGAATGACCATAGTACTGGAGCTGAGCGGTCGAACTTGGACATTGCGAGGCGCTGATCCAGGTTCTGAAAAAAGATTTTGTTAATTGATGTTTACAAAAACAGATAAAACAACTACTACGGGGACTATTCTAATTATTATTACAGAGCAACACCATAACCCAAGCAAGATATTTCTATAGGGTTTCAGTTATTTGGTAAGGTTGGTAAAATCAAAGTAAAGGTTGCAGTTTGCCTATTTACACATACTTTGTTTTATAAGGCACATACATAGAGAAACAGGTACGAAAACATTTTCCTATAATTTAATAACATAAGAGGATTCTTATCGCCCGAATAAACGTAATAGCGATAAGGCAAACACAGCAAGTTAAATGAGCTAAAATAAATCGCTTCCGTCGCTTTCCCTCACATAAATATTTGATGTCGCGGTGAAGCGGTTTTACGAAAGCAATAACGCGACGAACAATAAAGCTAAACGGACTTTGTCTCGTCTCAATTAACTTCAAACAAAATGAAAGTATAAAAAGAAGAAACAATGACGCTCGGGACACAATAGTATTTAATAGGATTTATAATCGCGGCCGCGGACCCCGAAAGAAAATGTCACTCAATGAAAAATCCTTTTAAACTGTTTATTATAATTTAAGAGAACAAAAGTTCAGAACGGTGCAATATTAAAATGACATAATCCTATTTGAGGACCGACCGAACTTCTCTTTATTGGTTATGTTAAAATGAAAAAAAAAAGAATTTTTATTATAGCAGCTCCATTATCATCTCATCAAAGACAATTTTAATATTTTGTTCGTCCCTAGGCAATGTCGTAATTTAAGTCAAGAAAGAGCGGTTATA
Source organism: Delias oraia (assembly GCA_018230265.1). Taxonomy (NCBI): domain Eukaryota; kingdom Metazoa; phylum Arthropoda; class Insecta; order Lepidoptera; family Pieridae; genus Delias; species Delias oraia. The sequence continues at coordinate 48,760 of DWCF01000220.1, read as the reverse complement.
AATTGTACTCGGGATATTTTACAATGCAAAAGGTATTAAAAATGTATCCTGCAACTTGCGAAGTTTATAAAACGTTAGGCGTGAAATAGTTTCATAAATAATAAAATATACTGTAGATTATGGTTTTCATGCAATGGTTCTGTAACTAAAATAGTTTTGTCTACTTACTGGCACCTCCATATAATGAATCCACTGTAAGAAATGGCAAGAAAAACAGTATTATTAATGGGTCGAACAATAATGTAGCACTAGGATCACACACGGGTGCATTAGCAGAAAAAGGGTTTAGGGAACGAGTGGATACTTCTCCTGAAAGTTATTGAAATGGTGCATGAAATGAAACTCAAACACGCGCTACACCTAAATCTACGTAACTCATAGTGAAAGTGACAAATCAACCAGAATATTAATAAAAACAAATCCAATCAAAATCCATCCAGAAGCAAACTTACATGAAGTCGTGGCGAGCGTTGTAACGTCGCGTTTAAAGTAGGCATGAAATCGACCAAAACAAATATCTTAGAAATGAGAAACGAGCGACGTAACAGAAAATCTATTGTTCGATGAAAAGCATGAAAATTAATCAAGAAAGTTGATAGTACTGTAAGCGTAAGAAACAAATTAAACGAAGCGATGATGATATACTCATTGGTTACAAATATTTTGTTAAAGTAGGTACATAGATACATTGCCGGGATAATTAATAGTTTCGATAAAATACGGGCTAAACTGCAGTACCAGTGTTATGGGTCCTTAGAACATAATACGAATATTTAGATTTCGGCCAACATTTTTCTAAAGAAATTTTATTGTACAAAGAAGAAAGTAAATCGTTTTCAACTGAATTGTTTACTGTAAAATATGCAGCGCTAAAATTAAGTTTCAGTTGTCCGTTCTTTATGGAAAATGTTAAAATTATTTCTTGAGAAAGAAAAAATGAGTTTTGTAACTACCGCTGCTGTCAGTTCTGATGAGAATTCCGTTTATTTGAAGATAAATTTGTCACTTTTTTGCAGAATGTCGTAAAAAATTTGAACCCAATAACACAGATTAGTATTTGCAATATTATTTATACATTGTAATATTGTGCTTATTCTTGTTGTAAAAATAATTATTATACATATAAATCTACACTAAAATGAACCAATAATGTTAGTGATTCATGGCTAAAGATGGCTAAGAACATCTGGAAAAGCTGTCACAGTAACAATTATTTACTGATTAATTCTTGAATGATAGATTTTATAATTTTTTTAGAAATACTTGAACTAAAACTGCCATTATCCCGTGAACGTTCGATTAAAATCAGAGGATATAGTAATACGAGACAAACAGATGTCATAAGTACACGTTTTATATAAATTTGTAGTCCCTCCTTTTGGTGTTACAAATAAGCATTAAAATTTTATTGATTTGTAGATACAAATATGTATATCTTTGTGTTTGAAAAAGTCATAATGACGCATATTATAACTACATACTACATATTTTAAATAAAGCATGACACATATAAGACAATAACTCACCCGTTTCGCCAGTCGTGATAACTGCTGGCTCCGAGGCCGGTCCGCGACCAATGTTGTTTACAGCAATGACGTACATCTCATATTCAGTATATGGGGATAGATTTGTCACCGAGTAGTACTGTGTAATTGCGCCCGATATTTCGCTGAATGCCTGGGAATTAAACTCTCTCTCACACTAGATGCATAACTTCACATTCGAAAATATTTGCTAATTAATTACAGTATGTATTTCCTTTCTCTAAAACATCCTGCATAATTTACCGAATGCACTGCAAACGTAATTTATAAATAAGGTATTAATTCATAACCTCCAGACTTTTTCTGAGAGCCTCGTAGTCCAATTGTTTTAAAAATGTACCATGAAGCGAGAGACCCGATGGGGTTAGAATACCGGTCTGGACAATTATAATTTATAATTTATTCGGTCTTTGGAAGGTCTTGACAGTGGCCGGACGAGTGTCTCAATACTGTCACACCCGTCGCAGAGTGAGTGAGGATATCGGAGACCCTTGAAAAACACTGCTCAAGCGGATTAAAAAAGCGGTAAAGCTACCAAAGCGCGGATTATGGCGTAGTTGTCCATAGGCCGTGATAATCTCTGATCATATAGGAGACCCACCTTCTCCGTAAAAACCTACCTGGTTGGCATATTTAGGTTTGTACTGTATGACATAGTACTGTGGTTCTTCTGGGCCATTGTATGTCCAAGCTAGACGCACGGTGGTAGCTGTTATCTCTGAAGCTCTCACTTCCGTTGGCGGTCCGGGTAAAGCTGAAAATTTTAATCAGCATATTAAAAAAAACCCATTTATAATTACGAGCGAAATATACATCTAACCAGAGTGATTATTGAGAGAATAGCTACAATGAAACGAATCTATTTTATGATTTAGTTCGTATACATTAAAAGAATGTTGCAACATTAATTTTAGCCACAAATTTTCAAGTTAAACATATAATAAAATTTATTTTAAATTAAATTATACTCTTTATATATTTATTTAAAGCGGAACCTTATATTGGCTCCGTAGAATCGTAACAAATATCGAAACTAATGCTACAGAGTTCGTGTCTGTTGCTAGAATTTGTATCAATTGAAAAGTGTCAACTTAACGCCTCATTATTATATCAATATTTTATATACACATGTGTATGTATGCATCACGTAACACAATAACTAAATCCAATTAAAAACGTAGTTACCATTTCAAAGGCACATAAAATTAATATTTGCTCGTTGAAAATGCTTGTGTGAACAATTTTAAAACACTGATGAGTTACTTTTAATGAAAGGATCTAAAAGCTACGTAAATCGTAATATGTGAGTAATTAATCTGAACAGAATTATCTCCGAATATCCCCTCATTTGGCTTGGACAAATCGTGGACGTTAAGCTTCTTAAGCGCGTCTAAAAAACGAAACTCAATTGACGGGCTGAATATTCGGGCGAGCTCTGCGTTCAATACTAAACAACTCAAGGTTGGGTCTAATCCCTTCAGAATAACGAGAAAACAGCCAAAGTAACAATAATTAATCATTAATCATGCTTCTCTCAGGCACCCGTAAATTTTCGGTTACGATTATGAATTCTATTTTCACAATAGACGGACGTGAATCATAGCAATTTGATAAAGTGACCAATTGTTATGGAGAGTATTTTGTTTTAAGTACAATTAATTGCTATTTAGACTTTTCGAGTAAAAAAGAGTTGAGTATCACTATAAGTTCATAAATTACTGTACAATGTCATGTTATTTTTAATGTATCTATTACGAACCCATCTTGTGAAACTGTTATTGAATTAAGATATTTTATATTACACTGCTTCCTAAATACATAAAGCATTAAACCGATTGGCAAGGAAATGCATATTTATCACTAACATTGCACTTTCACTTCAGCAGTAGCCTCAATGACTCCAAGAACGCTGGCTGCTTCACACGTGTAGTTTGCAGATTCCCTTATATCCTCTAACTTTAACGTATTTATGCCTAACGGTGGATTGTCTTCGGGTGTCAACCATTTTGTCAACCCTGAAACGTAAATACTTATTAAAATCTTCAATCAATAATTGCTACTTCAGTATCATCACACCGAATGTCGACAGGTATTAATATCAAACAATTGTGTCCATATTTATGTTACTAATATTAAAACCTGACACTGTGATTTTGTTATATAACATACCTTTTCTCCATTTAACTGTAGGCATCGGTGACCCAGCAGCTACGCATTTCAACGTCAAGTTGCCCCCTAGCATCACTTCGGTTCGAGGAGGCGGCGGAATTGAAAACTGGGGCGATACTCTCCTCACTGGTGGAAAAATAATAAAATACAATAAGAAACAACGGGAAATACCCTTTTACTTGTATAACGTATTCAAAGATGGACTCGTAATCTAACGCGTTGACGTTAATAATTAATAGTTGTATTAAATTCGCGTAACAATATGCCAAAGAATATATATATATATTAAAAACAAGATGTGAGGCTAATTCGACAAATTCCAACTAAAAATAACAAAAAATCAAACTAAAAACCCACATCATCACGTTTATGTGAAAAATGAAGTAAAAGATGACATTTTGCCGCGATTATCCCGTTTGACATGTCATATTGACAATAACTTGTGTGGTAACTGCAGTCAATTGTCAAGATAGAAACAAAAAGATCTTACTAGTCTTAGACAGACAGCTGATAAATAATATTTTCCCCTATAGTCTATTTCATTTTTTTTCATCAAAGAGAACAACTCTAAACCTAATTTAGTCACAGTGGATTAATTCTGTCTAATTAATAATCATCCCAGGCTAATTTGCAATTAATATCAATTGTGTTATAACTAATTAATGAAGTAGCAAATGCAATATTCTTGTCAATGTGTATAAGTCATATTTTACGAATAAAATTAATTAGACATTAGGCCGAAGCTATTGTTAGTGATTTAATTAAGAGAAATTATACATGTAATGAATTATTAAATAAATTTCTTGATACTGAAAGTTACCAGTTGTACTCATTGTTTTAAACCTTCTACAAGTCTATAACAAATTTTTAACACGCGGCTTTGTAACTGAGGAGTGCTTGCCATATAGTAAGCTTTCTGCTCGTTTGCCACCGATATTCTGCTTCCTTTCTTATTTTTCAAGATTTCTATACAATAAAAATTAGATCGCAAATCGCTGTATAAACAATATCAGAATATATGAGAAATTGCATGTCATATTGCATTTATTGTACATGTACACACAATATATATATATTCCTCTTCAAATTAAATCTGGCCTGGGTAAATTTCTTTGTTGATACGTCTAAGTAACGGAAGAGAATTATTTTCCAAACACATCCAAGTACATATTGTATTTCCGAAATGTCACTTAGAGAATAAAAACTTCGGCGACACTTCCCGACAGAGCGTAGTTTCAAATTTCACAAGTCATAAAAAGCATTATTCTTGTGTACGTTGCACGGTATCGTCGTTCATGCTTATCTGTCGCCTCACGTGTTCTGTATTCCTAAAACTCAACACCTGAAAACCTTAAGCTACAAAGGTTAGCACTTTTATATTTTCGAAGACGTGTTAAGAATAAACATGCAAAACGGTCTACACTCCAGTATCAATGAGGGAGGCGTGAGTCTTGACGCGTTCTGCGACTTAAACAAAGCTTGGGTGACTCTAATATAACCTTATTTATATACACTGTGTATATTTTTATACAGTATTCATTTAAATTTCTATCGAGATGTGTAAAAATTATCTTCATAACAAATGAAAAAGATGCTCACAAAACTCACCATAATCTCTTCAGATTATGATATTAAATATATTGGAAGAAAATGTCTCTAGTTTTATTTGAAGACGCGAGACACGTCCTGCTATGTGTAAAATAATTCAATATTTTTATATTAGTTTCTGTTGAAATTACTCAAATTTCAGATATATTCATAATAAACACTGCGCGAAATTTGATACAAAAGTATATAAATACTTTCAAAGTAAACATAACACGCTGATAATATATTCGAATAATAAATACATGTAACACAATTTATGTCCAAAGAAACAGTACTTAAATAAACCGGTCCATTTGTTTCACAAATTTCATTTCCCTCCGCAAACAGCAGCAAAGTAATCATCATTTATAATTTAGCTGTGGGCAGTACAACTAGTCGTACCTGCTTTGTGACGACGCCATCTACTGAGAAAAGATAAAGGTGGAAAAATATTTGCCAAGAAGCCATTATGTTAATTGGAGTAATGCCTTAGGGCTACGTCATTTGAGTGTTTAAACAATTTTAACACTTTGTAAAATTGGTTTTTCCTTTTTGCTGGTAAGAAGAAACGTAAATATGAAATCGTGAATAACATAAAACAAATTAATAGTTATTATTAACTAATTTTGCATGCCACAATATTTTTTATCAGTTAAATATAAATTTGGTATGCAGGATTATAATACTTTTAGAATAGGGAAATTTATCCAATGTGACGGAAGATCAAGACTGTGTGAATCACCTATTTCATAGCCGAAAATTTCTAAATTTACGCCATAAACATTTTTTATGTTTAATTGAAATTTGAATAAAATTAATTAAAGAAACATCAACACGCTATAGTTTAAAAAGCTGTGCTGTATTTTATATTCCGCTATGCGGGGTACGTCAAAGTGTCTGCGGTAAAATTATTCTTTCGCACGGCCATCGTGTTCGCGGCGTGACGTCACATTGTTTACATAATTAATTAAAATTAGTCGTGTATGCTGATTTAATTTCTTTTCTCAGTTAAATCGTTGATGTTATTAGTAATTTTTTATAAGTTGCCAGCACGGATACAAATAAAAAAGCATTTTACTTTTATTATTCTGCTCGCTGAGGCTCTTATTCCAAGATGGAATCAAATTGAATTCTAGTTTAATGAGTAGTTTTCAAGAATAAAAATTCGTATTTTTACCAGTATCCAAGATAACATTACAGCTTAAGTAACATTCTTGAATACAATTATATTATACTATGCTCTAAATCAATTTTGATAATACAAATTATAATTATGATAAGTATTAAGATATTTAAAATGTTAGATATATATAATTTTTTGTTAAAGAGGATATTTACAAAAATGTAAATTTATCGTTTAACGACCAGAAATAACGTAGAAGACGCATAATTAATGTTTATACTTTATTCTAATAATTATTCCTCATAAGCTCTGACAGTGAAGAATGCGAATTACTCTAAGAAAAAATATTATTTTTTACCTTTGTGCCTTTTACTTAATACTATATAAGTAGCTTTGTATTTTTAATACTTAACTAAGTTGCCCGTACAAAATATATCAGAAAAAAATACGCAAACGTAAGATAACGAAAAATCTTCACGCGCATAATTTTTTTTAATGCTATAGAAGACAACGTAGCAGGTGGGTCTCCTATGTGGTAAGAGAACACTGCCGCACATGGCCAATCGCGCCACATTCCGAGCATTGGTTGTGTTGCCAGCTTTTCACGCCGCTTATCCGCTATTTTTTAAAGGCCTCCAATATCTTAACTCACTCAGCGAAATACAGTAGAAGCATCGTTTCAAATACAACTACAATTTAACGCTGAGTAATTTGTGAGCTCGTATAACTTCGGACGAGCCGGCTCAATTATAGCATCAGCCTATTCTTCAGAAGGTCACTCCCATGGGTAAAATTATTATTCGCATGGCTTATATAAAACGCCAAAACTTTAAGATTAATTTTTTAATTCACTAAAACGGCTGCAAGCAAACATTCTTACAAATAAAGAGTCATTTTTAAATTTGGTATTTTATTTAGGACGTAACGTGACAGTAAGAGACTTACAAAGCACAAAACATGCTACAGACCAAAATGACACTATGTGACGTCACATACGATGTGACACAAGGTGACACTGACGTAGGTTGACTGTGTAATTCGGCTTGAGAAATGGAGCGTGACTCGTATTTTTTGTTCATATATTATAATATAATACTATTAGAACGAAGTAGTTAAAGCAAAATAAAAAATATATGGACAGATTACGCAATATAAATAAAACGACGATTTAATTATTCTGAATTCTTGGCTTCTATCATTTATTAGATACTTTATTTAAAGTGATAAATCCGTTTATTAAAGTGATTATATTTAAATGCTTAGAATATTTATCCTTCATCATTGGATTGTATTCAATAACGTTAATTATGGATTTACAATGATTCTCAAAAGTATGTGGAAAAAACAGTAAATCTAAAGTAAGTATTTAAAAATATCTCTGTCATATGAGGTTACTGAAATTCTGTTAGAACATTTGCCCAGATTGCAAAATCTATTTTTATAATTAAATTTCCGGGACGGATATTCTCAAAAGGAAATATTCAGGCGAAATGTCACATAGTTTAACATACAACACATTTAGAAAAGCGTTATACTGTGGTCTCAGCTTCAGCTAGACTCTGTTCCGATTGTAAATGGATTCTAAAATTAACGTAGCAACGCTACGATCATTTAAATTCAATTACATTTAAACATTCACTTGCATGTGTCCAGCTTTCCAACATTTATTTAATAATTTTGGAAAACTTGTATGATAGAGTGAATTTGGAGACGGATGATACATTTTAAATAGCGCTAATGTGAAATCAGAGTTGAAACATTCTATTATAAAACCAGAGCGCGATACGTATTATATTTTAAACAGGTTTGTTGTAAATGTTAGTAGAACAGCCTGAATATTTTTATAGTGGTGTCTAATACTCCATAGTAATTACGTAGATCACTTGATGTATTTTTTTTTATTATAGTTCACATATTTGCTGGAAAGAAGATATAGATTTATTGGCAGATAGATATTGATGAAAATAATGATAATTATTTATAAAAAATGAACTGCCGCTATTATAATGTGTGACAATATAAATATTATATTATGCGTAAACACATTATTTTTTAATAAAATATTGATGGCACCGTTGACATACATTCAATTAAATAAATTTCATAATATAAGACTCAAAAGTAGTAAATACAGAATATTAACCTACTTATAAAGTGCTCTGTCTCATTTTTACAACAAGAGAAGAACGTTGGCGTAACAGTGACAGAATATTAAAGACATTGTTTCATGTATAGTAAACGTTTAAAAGGTAAAGACAATCAATGCACAAAGCGCAATATTGCTATAGCCACAAAATAGGCGGCAACAAACCATAGATTCATGCATAAATGAACAGAAGCATTGACGCGGACACAATCCTACGTCCGCTGGACCCGAATCAGCTATATCAATCGTTTGTGTGCTCAGGCGTCGTCAAAATCACGACAGCAATACTCATCAATAACAACACTTTGTATCATGGTTTTGGCGACTCACCAACTGGTTAAGGTCGACGGGCCTGCGCAGTATGATATAAATATTAAGAGATAATGAAGAAATTAATATCGTTTGGTAGGAAACCGACAATTTAATTTTTTAATTGAAAATAGAGAGGAAAAGATTGATAAACGAGCATTAAGGTTAAGCGGTCCTTGCTGGGCCGCGGGTGTGTTGCCGACTTTTTAAGGAAAGGTTTTTTTTTTAAGGTTCTAAAATAAGATATATACGTGTATATTTTACATATATATGTAAGATGAATAATCGATAAGATATTACGTAGTTGCGTACCTCATGTCGTTCGTAAATAAGAAATGCTATTAGAAATTGAGACGAGTATGTAGTAAACCTTTCTCTCAATACTTATTCCTGTATTCGCAGAAATTTCTGTAGGCGTGTACAACTTTCAGGGATTACACATATTTTTCGTACAAATATTTAAGTTATGTTTAGATTTTTGTAAGCTTAAGTAATAAACACCTACCTGTACATGCCAATGTTATTTTACTTGAAATACCGTCTAAACATGTCCTTGTTGCAAAAAGGGACACTTCGTAAATATGTAATACCCAAGTAAGCGGGTCATTGTCAACAAAAACAAAGACACACCGATAAATAAAGATTTTCAGTAAGTTTAATAAATCTAAAACGTTTATTTCAAACACGGTTTTAATCTTAACGAAAAATAAAAAGGCGCGCGTCCAGAGAGGACGAAAAGAATTGTTACTAATTACTGCGCGCGAACTTGTTAACTACAAAGGTTTATTTTTCTGCCAACCTGTTGAGACTTGTTTAATTTTAATTAAAGTATCCGAGCGAGGAAATGAGCAAGACTTTAGGACACGACTGTTTGCTTGTAAATTATAGAGAACTTGCTTTTAGCAACGGCTTAAAAGACATCAGGGCTAAATCAGCTTCGAACGTACAATGAGAAAGTTTAGCCCTGCCCTTTTATATCTTTGCCAGCTCATCTGTAATACTTGAAATCACGTAGGGCTTTCGACCTGGCAATATATTAGCAAACCGAAAAAAACATCACGATGAGTAAACATTGCGTTTATTTTGTATAGTTTTTTCAAATATTAAATTTTATAAGAAAATATGTCGGCATGTTACGAGTTTCTTAGTCCGTAAGATCATATGCTACGAATGAAAAATATCTTAAGTCAAAAATATGATAGTTTATACTGCAGCCTGATGCACAAAACTGACTTATATCTTCATCACTTTTTAACCTAAAATATAAAGATTGAACTATGCATTATTTCTAGTAAGAAATTTCAAATCCGAGTCTCCGACGGACTTGTAAAGATACAATAAGTATTTCTTGGTCCGGAGTTAAAAAATAATCTTTATAACAGAGATTTGTAAAGTTAAAAGCCACTTAAGATCGCTAAAGTTTTATTACTTGTAATATCATTTAATTATATTTCTGTCTAGATGTCTTGTTTAAAAAGTTTAAATTAATGGAGATAATAAATTTTAAGGATTAAACGACAATCTCTGTAAATATGCTGTAATGTTTAGTCATATATATATTGATATCTGTATAACTCGCGTATGTCCTCAACAAGTTTGCTTGAGAAGTTTTAATAAATAAATCTTACTTACCTTTTACATATAAGGAAGTAGGTTTGGAGAACTCAGTGCCAATAGAATTTTCCGCCACGCACTCGTATTTGCCCTGGTCTTCCTCCTCGCTCTTAATAATCTGCAACGTCCCTGTTAACAAACACAGAAATCTAGTAGTTATTGAGAAAACATCACGATTCCAGTTTACTATGTTTAAATTATAGAAAAACTAAATAAACTAAATTACTTGGTACAAATATGAAAAGGAAAATTAATTAAAGTTTGAGTATTGAGAAAAATAAGTTTTATTTATGGTCAACTTTTCTCAACAATTTGTTTTTTAAACAATATTGTTAACTTTTCTCTTTATAAAATCATATAGCCTGATTCATGTTTAATCGAAATACGTATTACTAGAAACTACTCTTTTACTGGGTATTAATGCATTTTTTATGGAATTTAATTATTGGATTAGTCATGTATCTTGTTTGCACACAATAGCGCCGGCTATATTTTAGCAAGTTTGCCAAGTGTTCCATAGGCTTCGTTTTCTGATGAGAAAAATGTGTGATTTGAGAAAAAAATTTGATTGGGGATTGTGTGTGTTTTACATTGTGGTTATGATAATATAAGGAAACAATAGTACTATTTGAAGCGTTTATCGAGCCTTTTAATATTTTTATACACCATAAAAGTATGAAAATTTTCTTTCATTAAACACAAGAATACCTTAGAAGAATACCTGAATACCTTAATTTGAAATTGTCTACATCGTGGCCTAAATCAAGTAAGCGTTTCACAGCCACTATCGATATTCATTTAATATAAGTAAATATATGAGATGAATCAAGTTGATTTAATTTAAAATACGTGTTTTTACAATTTCTACGCTCGATTTGGTATTCATTTATCGATGGGACGTACGTGTCCCAAAACTCGATAGAAACTCGAAATTTCTCAACGGAAAAGTGTCAAAGAGAAAAACTAGTAAACAATGCGAAGAGAGGAAACGTAATTACATCGAGTCCGGCGCTAGGGTTGGCACTCGGCTATATTTGAGACGTTAATTTACACCCTAGTGAACCTAGATTCATTAAATAAAATTCTCGTTATTTTGCCATTATATTTACACTAAGTTAAAGAGTATTCAAAAAGGTAATTTTAAAATATGAACTATAATCATATTATTTCCAGAATTCATAACTTAGGTTCCGTAATAAGTGTATGTTAAAATTACCTTGAAATGCTTCTCTTATATTATACAAAATACAAATCTCTTTTATCATATTTTTCTATTTTAAGGGATTATGCATTGACATTCGATTTGTAGAATTTTATTTTTAAAAAGGTTTAATATCAATAAAATTGCCAACCCTACCCTATCATTGTTTTAATGTGCACGACAAACAGTATTTTCGACACCTCGAGAATGTTTGAGTTTCTGTTTGACGGACACAAGTGTAGCGTACCTGCTGTGAACACTAAAATTCAATTGCAAGTTTAAAGCTAAATGCAATTTGAAACAAGAATCATACATATCAAACCCGATAGTGCTGAATTTAGCTAAGGGGCCACTGCTGTTTAATCCACGGAACAGCAAGATGCTTTTCTAAACAGTTTTCTTTATCAGTATTAAATGTTGAATAAAAACTTAGTATTGTTTCTATTTCGAAACATAGATTATTTTTAAATAATCTTTAAAATAAGTTTTCAATACTTGTCTACGATAAATACTGCGGTATATTATTATAATTTAAACGGTTGCCATTATAAAACTAGCAATGTAGGATCCACACCTTACGCCTACGTGGGCCACATAATTCACATCACGCAATAACCATTCGTGCCATTAGTTAGACCGCTACTAGCTCATAAGTGTCTCCGTTAAGATCAGAGCACCCACTTAATCAACCATGTCGGCGTAAAGTAAACCAACCCCCTGCCCGCGTCTGAGAGCTAGATTAAACGGGCCACGTTGATAAAGCTTCTTTGACCATTCGACTAAGATCCCCGCCATTGTAGAGAATTACACCTCAGCGGTTTAGTTACGCAATTACGAGAGGGGTGCAGAAGGTCACGCCGGCTGGTCGCTATAATACCACGGGCCGGCTATTCTCTTGGACGTTTATGAATAGCGCTTATTTTTCTTTTAATTACGCCCACCCGCTGTCTCTTATGCTCCTGCTGGTTTTATTTTGGCGGAAGTCAAATATTAGGACGGCTAAAGCAATGAACGGAAAAATCCTTTTCTTATAAAAATTCGCAGCGAAAATAGTAATTGTGACGGTACCCATCTTAGCATATTAAATGTTACTCTTTTATGGTATAAATTTAAGTATAAAAGGATAAGAATGATATTTTCTCTTGTTCAGCGATAAATGATTGGATTTTACTTATGGGATTTCGTATGATTTAGACATATGAAGTCAAATGTTCCTTCATTTGGTAATGAAAATTGATAATATATAAACAAATATACAAATAAACAGTGACCATGAGTAAGTGATTAGTGCGATTAATATTTTCACGATTGTTATATTTATGACAATTTCTTATAACCTAACATTTTACATCAGGAAACGAATCATTTTATTATTTCACAGATAGTCCAGGCAACATGAATAGAAAATCAGAGATGTTAATAACGCAACTAAGACATATCTACAGCCCAATGGATAAGTTATGTATAGATTATTATCAACACATGTTTCGGCCAAATTATATGGTTAATGAACGGAATGGTGTTCGTATGTATCTACATGCTACAATACTAAACATGTTGTTAACTTTATGCAATTCCAAACTCTAACGGAACGTATTCGATTTTATTATACTTGATAATAATGCAAAAGACAAAATGGTTATTTCGCTGTTGATAGATATCACGTTATTAGCTGAACAAGAACGAGAAAGACTTTTCTTTTTTAGTGATAGTCAAAATTTTTAAATAAACTTTGTTCACAATAATATAGTCAGAACCACTTAGTGAAATTATTTTCAACATTTTTATGCCGATCGCATTCACGTTTTACACTGCAAAGGGCAACTGCAGAAATAAATTGAAGAATGTTGAATATTATAAAATATAGCTAAGATCTTATTATAAATCGTAGCTTATTACTATTCAAATATAATTCATATTCAAATTCATATGAAAGTAATATTAAGAAAATTACAAGTCGGTCCTCGTAAATTCAATAAAAAAAACTCGAAACACAAACAACGTTTCGTTTCACGCATGAATACAATAAAATGTAATGGGCGAAACTTGCGAGGTCGTGCGGTTTGACGTAATCCCGAGGTCCCAACACGTAGTCACATAGTTTTATTTGATTACAGAAAAGCTCAGGATTTCGGACATCGCTTGACATATTCGTGAAAATCCTCGTTTTTTTACGCTGTCATCTTTAGCAACCTTTTGAAGCCAAGATTACGGCGGCTCTGTTTATTGCGGTGGCTTCGTGCGACACGAAAGCGTGTTATATTACTTGTAAAAAATGGTGCGTGAAACGAAATGTTTTCGTGAAAAATCGTATTTCGAGTGCGGTTACTCGTGTTATCATTACTTTAATGATGTAGGATTTGAAAAAAGTAGGCTTTTACACTCCATTTAATACGAAGGAATAATAAAAAAAATTTTAACACACATACATGGGAAATATTACGTAGACACCCTTAGCTATTGATTAATTATACGTCTTAAGATTAGTGGCCAAGTATAGACGATTATAATATAGGCATCACATAAAAGCGGCGTAACAAAAGATCTTTTTCATTGCACAGCAAAACACATGCCTAGGCATAAATAAGGCAAAACCATTGTCTTTAATCATCCGCTAAACCAGCATCATTGTTGCACGAATTAAGAGATGCTTTTTGCCAAAACAACAGACCACACGCCACAGCCCCATTCAAAGTTGGAGTTCACATTTGTATGTAAATGAATCGTAATCTCGCCCCGTACTTCGCAATCACGGCGTAGACCCAGCGGCCGTTTGTTTATTTACGATATGTAGATATGGCTTTACTTTCATGTTCATATTTATAAGTTTTCGTTTATGTACTTTTACTGTGGTTTCGAGTCCAATAACAACTGGCTACAGACACTGGACCTCAACTAACAAAGGATAATTTCAATGTATTCATTCTACAATATATTGCGCAACTTTATATTGTTATAGTGGCAGGTTCCATGAAACATGGAATGCTTTTAATAAATGATATGCAAATAAGCCAGCGCCTCAGTTGATACACTTGCACAACCTGTTGCTGAAATTGTTTCGTAGTAAACGTTAAATTACTTTGGCTATCTTTTTCAACTATCTATTATGTGACTCACTAGCTGAACACCCGTTCCTAAAATGTAAGTTTTTTTATCCTATAGCGGACAACAGAGCAGGTCTCCTATTATATGGAAAGAGAACACCGCCACCTATAAACAACCGCACCATCTGTGGTGGCGAGGTCTGCCTCGCATTGGTTGTGTTGCCGGCTTTTTACGCCGCTTAAGCGGCAATTTGAAGGGTCTCCGATATCCTCACTCACTCTGCGAAACACACTACAAGTAGGGTTCCACGCTGAGTATTCTGTGAGCCCGTGGTATCACTACGGACGAGCCGCCCCAATTAGTTGGGGCATGGCTCTCCTATGGGTGCGGCAGTATTAAAGCAATCGCCCGGCCACTGTCAAGCCATTCCAGAGACCGAATATATTATAAATTATATTATAATTTATAATTGTCCGGACCGGGATTCGAAGCCGATACCTCTCGCTTCATGATAGGTACATTATTAAGACCATTAAGCTACGAGATTTATTGCTAATCTGTAATAATAAATTTATTTTTGTATTTAAAACTTATTAACAGCGTAAGATCACAGAATGTACCTATATATGTAGCATCTAATTTATACACGGCCGCAATAATGGGCGATAAAATAATAATTTCATATAAAAGTTATTACGCGCTCATGTTAGGGAGGCAGTATTTCTCGCTTGATATATTGCTACGGCTTTTTAAGCCTAACTATCTCTACTTTATACAATCATGTAGTTATTTTATTAGTGCCCATTACTTGTGAGCGGCTAAGTCCCGTTAAGCGCCCGTATTTAAACGTAATAGGCATTTTCGGTCAACCGATGAGTGGTAATTTTTTCAAGAATTTGCATCGTCAAGTAAATTTTTACATTCGTAGTACGTTAAAAACACATCTATTTGAATTTCATGTTAAAAATTTAACCTTAGAATTTTGTTAATAAAACATTTAGTTTCATATTATTTTATACAAAGACCGTCTATGATAATATTGTGTTTCGTGAACATGCCCGGGAATAAAAAATGCTGCGATGCTAAACGTGGTTATAATATGCATATACCATTCGTAGTTATATGCTCGCGTGATGGATATGTGAAAGTGAAGGTACTTAGAACCAGATTTCTCTCGAAAATTATTCCTCATAGCAAAAAGATAATTCGTAATAAAACTAATAACCTACTTACTACTACTTGATACTTCTCCTGTGTAAGCTGAGTGAGTGAGGATATCAGAGGTCCTAATTTATGCTTCTTAAGCGGCGTGAAAAAGCCGGCAACACAACCAATGGGTGTGTTCTCTTATCATATGGGAGACCCACCATTATCCGTGTATATAGTATGGCGGAGAACGGAGCAGGTGGGTCTCCTATATCGGAAGAGAACACAGCCGCCCATGGACAACCGCGCCACAGTCCGCGCATTGGTTGTGTTGCCGCCTTTTTACCTCTGCCTCCGATATCCTCACTCAGTCAGGGTAACACAGTACAAATACCGTTTCACGTTGAATATTCTGTGACCGTAACACAATAAAAACCTTCCTATTGCCTGCTTAAAAGCGGTATGCTTACGTTAGGAGATTCATTAATATTTAAGGTTTTTTTTAAAAGTGGCCGAACCAAGTATTTTCACGATGTTTATATTTACACAAGTCGAATAGGAGATTGTAAGAACTAAAAAGATTAAAAAATAGTGAATGTAAAGCTTTGTTTCCAGCTCTATCATTGAAAAAAATACACGCTTAAAAAAACTCTATAAAACTGTCAATAATAATTAAAAGTAGATACACTGATAGAAATTAAATGCTATGAAAAGTTAAATACGTCCAGGATGGGGTCTAATTCATTTTTTTTATGGAAACGGTACCAAACATGCCAGAGGCTCAACTAGGATAAGCGGTCCTCCGCCCATGGATGTCTCTAACCGTGACATATTTTTTATTTATAAAATACGTCACAGAAAAGAGTAGTACAAAAAGACGGTATGATAATAAAGTTACGATGCACGGTTTAACTTTAAAGAAGCAGTTACAAAATCAAAGGCAAGCGGTTAATTTATATTAAGTTTAAAAATCTGAATTCACTTAAGAAACAGAAAAGAGAGTTGCAATTCACCACCGAAATATTGAGAGCAGTAATCCGTTGGGATAAATTAAAATTAATGAGATTTAAAAGTCAGCAAATTCCACGACTTGGTTTAAACACAATTTAAATCTTCACCCACTTAAGACGTGCATTTAAATTACTTTTGCAACTATTTAATTTTCCGCTAACAGAAACTACAACAGGCTTAGCATATTAGTAATAAAGTTTACTGGATAAGCCTTCTGCTCGTTTGCCTCCCAATGTATATAAAGATGTAATGTTGCTAGTAAATAGAACTTTGGAATCTGTGGTGGTGGGTGCAAAAAAAAAATCAGTAAATATTTTTGCAGATCAAGAGAGTAGACAAGTATAAATCCATCATGACATCAAAGTAGGCTAAATTAAGTATACATTGAATCCGAATATAAGTTTATTAAATAACTTTTTAAACGATAATATTTTTTTTATTAACTAAAACTTTTTTTTCAATAGCAGACAACGGAGCAGGTGGGTATTCCATATCATTCTCTCACTCTGCGAAACACAGTACAAGTACCGCTTCACGCTGAGTATTCTGTGATTAATTATAAAATTATGAAATTCTGTATGCAGATCGGACGCTGGATACAGGTCGCCTCCGACAGGTATTTATGGAAGTCCAAGGGGTAGGCCTATGTCCAGCAGTGGACGTCTTACGGCTGAAATGATGATGATGATGATGAAATTCTGTATTCTTGCATTTTAATTCGTGACCAATATACACACGAGCAACTGGCTCATCAAACTTATAAAGCTCAAGCAAAATAGTACAAAATTCACCAAGAAGTAGAGAAACTTAATTCAATTTACGATCTAAAATTCAATGAAACCGCATCTCATAATGAAAATCGTATATCCGATGGAGAGCAGGCGACCCGCAAAATTGGCGTAATTAACATTTTGTCATCTCACTGCGTCATACAAACTTTGGCCATGGAACTTTCAATTTAAATAAAGCACTCACGGAATTGCACATCTTTTCATTAGCTTATGCTGGTAATTCATAAATAGTAGTTGAACGTGGCTTGTTCGCAAAACCGACGTTTTAAGATAAAAAAATATACCTATAATTTGACAGAATTAATTGTACTTTCAGTTTTTAATGCATTTATTTATCTGTCTTTATGTTGCTTTTCAATTGTTTCATACATACATTTTTATCACAATAGTCGTTAGAGATTATTCACTTATGCGGACATATTGTGTTTTTATTATAAACCTAATAAAAATAAAACAATATGGCAAACCACCTTTGTTTATATTACCGAAGAAATCTTCAATTCAAAAGTCTCAAAATGAAGTGAAAAGTCAATGATCGATATGTGTTTCATTCAATATACAGTATAAAAACCTCTAAAAACCCCATAGGTAAGTAAGTACATTAGATATAAAAGATATTTTTTTCGCTTTTTTCGTAAGTCGTTTTATATGAAACTATTCAATATCTATCCAACTAATTTTAATTCGAAATATGATTAGGTAGTTATTATTTAGACATATAATGGATAAATAAAAAAATGCAAAGAGTTCATTTACATAACTTTTCCTTAATAATTAAATGGGGTACTTAAACGGTTCATCGCTTTACTAATTAAATATAATTAATCTGGGACGTTGATCAAAAGACGTGACGAAAATCGTTCATAAAAAGTCTTATTAATCTTTTTAACAGGTGTCGTTTGGTTTTAAGAAATTATTATTAAATTTTCTAGCTTCATTTCGGGTCATATTTGATAGAAATCAAAAAGGGAGTAGTCAATTTTAAAGAACATTAATCTATCTACCAAGTTATAGTGTAAATAATTTGACTTTTTATTTTATTTAAGTTTATTTACGTTTTAAGCTTGAATTACGTTAAATATTGTAACAACCAAAAACTTTACGTTATGAAATAGAACTACACAATTAATCAAAATGTTATGTAGGTGTTTTAGTATTATGAAGGCTGTCAATTTCATAGTGGCGTTTCAGCTGTGCGTAGCCGTCAAGAGCTACGTAAACTAAGTAACTCGATCCAAATTATATTATTTCTTCACTATGTCAAACGCGCCTAGCGAATTTTAGACTCTTAACGTTTTAGCGGAAACGAGCCTCAGTGATCGAAAAAGTCCTGCGGTCAGGCGTATCAAGCAAATACAATTTAGCCAGTCGTAACCCATGGCTTTCAATAAGACCCCAAGGTTGGGCGGGATTTAATAAAGTATCGGGATGACGTCTCCGAACCCCAATGTCTTTATTAACTTTGGCCGTCTCTCTCAAAGACGTGATTCGCTTAGATTTGATAATATTTCCTGTAACTGTCTCAACGAGTGTCCACGGGCGATATTAGCGTTCGGAAAGTTTCCAAACGGGGTGTACAATTATATTACTGAACATTATATTACCCGCGTATGTATAAACGTTTAAAAACTATATGATTGTTTTCACAAGTAAATATAATATTCCTTTCAGTAATTACAAACTCTATTTAATTCGGTCTTAGAGAATAGTAAAGTTAAATCTTACAATGTATTGATGTATCAATGTACAGCTTTTTCACTTCAATAATTAAAGTAGCAAATAATAATATTATTTTTAGCTTTCTATTAATTCATTTAGATATTATTTTTTGTCATAATTTGAGCGTCTTGGTATCATCCCTAATCGTTTCTAATAAAATACAAAGAACTTACCGTGCATGTTATCATTCAAAATGGCGTATCTGGGGTTAGACACGACGTCCAGTGGTAACGAGTTGAAGAGCCACCGTACTATCAGAGGCAGACTGCCGGTGGCCTGACACGGCAGTGTAGCGATGTGGCCGACTTCCACCACCATGGTGGTTGATGGAGGTGATATCGAAGGAAACCCGGGAGGCGTCTTGTCAGCTGTGGGCAAGAAGGTATATTAGAGAAAAATAAATGTACCTACCAAAACAAAGAAAATTCAAGAGAGTGTTAACGCTTGATTTTCGTCAAAGAGAACACGATACAGAAACATTCTTAAGTTATTTTCAATAACTCTGGAATAGGTATATACTTTAAGTACGTACGTGTTCTGAAAATATATTAAGATAACGAAACGCATTTATAAGAGTACTATAGAGACGTAAAAGATTTCTAAAATATAGAACTGCATAAACTTAGGTTTAGTAAAGCCGTTTCAAAATAATCCTAAGAAATCGCAAACGAAATTTTAATAACGCACGTCACCGCATAAATCCCGTGAACGGATGCGAATATCTTGCGGAAATCTTAAAACGCCAGTGAAATGAATATAGTGAAATGTTAATTCCCCAAATGAAATTCCTCTCACAGTCGAACTGAACGAGATTTGATTAAGCAACAAGACTGACATTATTTCCTCCTTAAGATATACATTACGCTCAGAATTTAGCCAAAATTGCTGAGAACTTTTCAAAACGGATTAAATTTTCTCAACTCACAATTAATTGAGTAAATATTGGAGAAAAACGCAGTGTCAGAGAAAGTGCCTTCAATGAGTTTTCAAAGCAGCTCTTGAACATATGTGCTTGTGTGAATATTATAGATACGCTACTACGAATCAAAACTAACAAAGTTTTGTCTAGTTTAACCAAGCATATATCCTGTCATTGGGAACCATTTCTTTAGTTCTTTTTCCATTAGATATATTGCACTGTAACAATGGCTTAATAGGGAGCGTATAGACAGTAAAACAAATTTATTTACATCACTTATGCTCAACAAAATACCACTATATAAAGCACTATTATTTTTTATTTTAATGATGATAGTGATGTATGTATGTAATGATATTTGTTTATAGTGAAAATAATAAAAACTCATTATATCCTTACATAACATGGCAAATTGCGCCAGAACAACACTTAACTGTATAACAATAGAGCATAGAATTCTATACAAGTTAATTAAATTGGGTAATAACGTATGTAGGCCATTATCGGGTTTCGTGGGCTCCGCTAATATAACTCGAACCGCACAGTAAACGTCCCTGTTTCGTAATAAGCACAACACGTGTGGTCTTAAAGGGCTTATCAGTGTTTGAGGCGGAAGACGTATTAATGACTGTCTTTGCTCGAAAATTTATTAATATTATGTAAATTTTGGTAAAATAACTTTTTAGAACAATATTGGAGAGGCTTTCCAATATAAATATACCTGTTACAAGTACCATTATCAGTTATATTTGGAGTATATTTATCAGATAACCATTTTAAAAAAATACATATTTACAAATACGTTGTCTTTTGAGTCTATTTTTAATCTTAAATCAAATGTGATATTGTGTATGTAGAATGTGAAGAAGAATATATTTTTGAGTCTCGCAGCCATGTGGTTTCGAAAGTGTAGCATGAAGCGAGAGGTATCGGGTTCGAATCCCGGTCCGGAGCATTATAAATTATATTTTAATTTATTCGGTCTCTGGAAGGGTTTGTCAGAGGTGGGCGAGTGTCTTAATACTGTCACACCCGCGGGAGAGCCTTGCTAAAGCATATGCGGACGCACTAATTGGGCCAATTAAGTGATACCACCTACGAAGTGATACCACGAGATAAGAGAATAACCAATGTGAAATGTTAGTTGTACTTGAAATGGTGCTTCGACTGTATTTCGCTGAATGAGTAAGGATATAGGAGGCCCTTAAAAAATGCCGCTTAAGTGGTCTAAAAAGCCATAAACACAACCCATGTCGGCTCTATGGCGCGGTTGCCCATGGGCGGCGGTGTTCTCTTACCATAATAAAGACCCACCTGCTCCGTTGTCCGCTACACCGTTAAAAAAAAAAGGAAACATAAATGTAAACATTATGGGCTATAATATCGTTACTAACTGTAGAATCCCAAGTGAAAATTTAGAAATTTACACTAACACACTTACTACTTATCGTTTTCAAGATCGCCTTAAAAATTCAGACAAGCGAGTTGAAGCCAGTGTCTCGAAATGATAGAGGGAAATAGCTACTAAAATATTCAATAGGGAAAAATTGTCATACGTTCTGTTTACCGTCAGGAGTGCGTCGTATCAACGAAGGCATAAACTTATCCTGTAATCGAGTTTGTATGTGGTACAAGTTAGACGGCAGAGCGATAACTAAAAACTTCCTCAACGGCTTGTGAAGCATTCGTATTGACCCTGATGTTTGAATTGCTAGAAAACTGTTCAAGCTTAAGTATTGTAATTTTTCAACAATATTGGCCTTTTTATTGTCGTGAATTGTATATGAAATGCTTTTAAATCTACTAATATCTAAATTAAAGAACATATACAAAATTTATTTATATAATGTTTTTTTAAATAATTTGTAAATCTGTATAAAACGCTATAAGGTGAATAAAAAAAAGTATATTTTATACCACAATTTGCACCTGAAACTTATTCGACAGCCTTTATAAAAAACAATATACCTACATAATCAAATTTGAACACGACACATTGTGTTACATTGCTTACATATGAGCTGTTTTATGAAATCATACATCAGATAATACAGCGTTTAACTGTAAACAAATAATAGGCTGAACAAAAATGCAAATAAAAATCTTGTCTTCGTTTGTAAACATTGCGTTGAAGAGATTAAAGAGATGTTATATTTTTTCACTCGCGAGAGTCTTGCTGAAGAATATGCGGACGTAATAATTTGGCGGGCTCGTCCGAAATGGCTGTAACGGGCTTACATAATACTGAGCGTGAAATAGTAGTTGTATTTGAAACGATGCGTCTATTGTGTTTCGCTGAGTGAGTGAGGATATCGGAGGCCCCTTAAAAATGCCGCTTAAATGGCGTAAAAATCCGGAAAAAAACACAACCAATGCGCGGACTATGGCGCGGCTGTCCATGGGCGGCGGTGTTCTCTTACCATATAGAAGACCGACCTACTCTGTTGTCCACTATACTATTAAAAAAATTACATCAGTCTTTCCGCTTTTCAAATTGAAATAAATATTCACCTTTATAAATCTATAAAATAGCTACTCTACTATGTGCATAACTTTTAACTAACTTTTGACTATTGTTTATACACATAAACAATAGAAACATCCCTACTATTTACATAATTTCTTTTGAATATTGGCTCAGAGTTGGTGAATTATAATAGCTAAGAGTCGACACTAAATATAAAATATACCTCTTTCTGTGATCAATTTTCACATATATCTTTGAATTTAAACTGTGTAAATGTCAACAATATACCTCATCAAAACTTTTTGTTGTTTTCGAGTTTTGGTGGAATTGTAACAATGAGCCGTTTTATATTATTCTTATAAAAACTGTGTATTATCGAATATTATTGATATGTAAAATTGGCGAAGTTTCCAGTATTAACTGTTCGGCAATGTGCGTTATTCCAAGAAACTGATTTCATTTATGCAATGTGATCAGTGATCAGATCAAAATAACACATTCAATTCGGTACTATAAACTTACCGTACCCGTATTAGTCTTCCGCAATTCTTGTGTCGGACTATTTGTATTGAATATCATCCTGTGGTAGTGATACTACTGGTATACATATTATTGTCACAGTTCATTTAAAAATGTAATTAAAAACATATTGCAGTGTGGTCAACCGTTTTTGCGGCGGTAATTAAATCGGTTGCGCGTTGTAATCCAAAAAACCATCTATCGGAATTTTTTCATAGCTTTAAAACAAAAATGCTTTGCACATTGTCAAAGAGAGAATAAAACTGTTAAAACTTTTATAACTGTTTCGCCGTGGCGTAGTCGATTTGAATCCGATATTATTGTATTGATAATATAACTTGGTCCTTTTGAAATAAATTCGTATGAAGAGACCGCACGAAACTTTACGCATTATTTTGTTCGTTTTGATTGTATAAAAAATGAATTTCTAATAGATATGTGCTATAGATTTGTGTAACTACTTTTTGAGAGCTGGAAATTATATACAAACTTAATATTAGTTACAGCGGAGTCTGAGAATAGCCTCAAATTGTAAATTATTAACCGGACATTATTAATAACAGTAATATAATAAGTGTTGACCTCATTTATTGTTCAATATTATAACAATATAAGTCGAAGTGTATACTAGGATGCAAGGATTTATTTCTTAAAAGTAAAATGACGGATACAGTAAAAAATACTTTAAATATTGTGCCAATATGACATTTCATTAGGTTTTGAATGATTTATAAATGAAAGAAAAGTTTATCTATTCACCAAAACGATTATTTATAAACAGTGTATGAAAAATTGCCAAAGAGAACGAACTCTATACAGATTTTATGGTCTATTGAAAAATAACTATTTCTCTATCAAAGTAATAATGCCATCCCCTTCCTATAAATCTAACCTTTTCCCTCGCAACCAAAATATTAACAAGAAATCGAGATCTCAATATCCTTTGATCAATATATCTTGTTTAAGACAAGGACCTTTAATCCTTGCCAAAAAGGATCACTTTGAAGTGGAAGAAATTCAATAATACCTAACCTAAACCCGATGACCGATTTATATATGGACAAAAGTGAAGCTCGATAGAAACACTACATCAAATCCAAAAAGAAATGTTTAGGTACCTACATACTTACGTCCATAAAAAGATTACAATGTTAGAAGTTTACAACCATAAGTATAATGATAGTACTTAGTTGTGTTGGTATACAGAATAGAGTTATAAAATACTTTTCCAGCAAATAAACCTCGACACTGACATAAACTAGGTATCTGTAAATGCATCTTATCAAAATAACATCGACAGTTTGCATAATCTGAAAACAACGATTCGACAAATCGGAAGCCGAAACTCTAAAAACAACTAATTCAAAGTGGTTGGCACAGACACATAAATTACTCGTAACACATTAAGCTACTATTCTCTATTGGGTGACGGCTAAAGAAAATAAGCAATCATTTTGCATGCTATTGTATGGTAATGTAAGTCTTAGTTAAGCAAATAACAATTGGTACTGTAAAAATTTCTCAGTTTGATTAAAAATATCACTTAAAATTGTAATGAAAATTTAACGCGATCGTATCATTGACATCTGTAGTTGGTGGCGATAGATTGGAATCTAATCTACCTTTAATCAGAAAGTAGAATCCGCACACCATGGCTTATTGCGTGTCCATAAAAAACCCTACTAATACTTTTTTACTGCAATTAATTATACCTTATTTTATCTAGATGTAAACTAACACGACAAACTCTTGTAATAGCTTCATACCAAAACGTTGTTTAACTTATGGTTAGCCTGGTCAGCAACAAAATTAATTTTTCATTCCAACGTTACTGGGACATTACCGACATTCTAATATTACTAAAACTATGGTCTTATATCATTGAAGTTGAATTCTATATTTCTTGCAATAATTCTTATGCGGACACCCATCTCAGTATTCCACATTATTTATAAATTTTTATCACTGTAGTTAGAATCATCTTATTATCCCTTCTCAATAATTAGCGAAAAATAAATTATTTGAAATGCTTCCTAATGGATAAACACATGTCTTGTCTTTTGCTGAAGATATTACGGAATAAATTTATGAAATCTAACATATAATAACGCCAAGCTAAATTAAAAGTTAACCCAAGCGGATGGTGCAGCGTTGTGGTCGCTAAATTATAGCAAACGTTGATAATTGCTATTCTATTATTTACACATGACATAGCAGTTCATAATTGATAATATGAACGTTTCAAAACACTGTTAAATGTGTTGTTATTAATTTTTCAAAGTACACTATACGCGGATGCGTTTTTCGGACATAAATTACAATATTGACTGGTACAGATATGATTATTTATTGATATTTGGTTAGCAAATTATTTAATTTTGTAAATGTTTAAAAACAGTTTGTAATCATCATTTTCTTAATGTTATTATATATCAATAAAATATAATTATAAAAATAATTATTATATAATATTAATAATTATAAACTAATAATTATAAATTATAATATAATTGTAATATATCATGCCCAATTCATTCAAGAATTCTGTATCTGTACATCAACTAAAAAATTATGATCAAGTTTCCTTTAGGATTTTTACTATTAGAAAGCTTAGCGCAAAGCCACTAAGAATCTTAAAATAATGTCCAAAAGAATGTTTAATTATATAATATAACATGGAAGATCTGAAGAGAAACTGAAATTTTAAATAAAATAGTCTATTTTTAATATTCTTGAAGATATGACAATATTATTTACAGTGCGTTTTTATTTTATGTAGCAGTAATAAATGTTTTAAAATTATCTTGAGTTATAATAGCGGATGAGACACTAACGCATTCGTTCAAAAAAATCCTTATAAACCAAAGAGTACGCAAATAATAATAAAGAACTTTCCTTAAATTTAATTCTTATAGATAGATATATAGATACACAATTTTACCCCACACGAGAAAATTAATTAAGTCATAGATTGAAAACAATTTTTGTATATTCAAAGATCTCAATGGCGAAAATTGCTTTGAAAATTTTAATTAACCTCTTGTAATATAAGATGAAAATTATTAAGTTATTGAATATAAGCTTATACTCACAACTTTGTGCAAGGATAAAAAAGAAACCTTAATTTCAAGCGATGTTAAATGAGAAGATTCCGTTATGAATTGAGTAATTTAAAACCAGATAGGAATTCCAATTGTAAAATATCAATTCTAATCAATGTAATTGGAGAACGTAATTGAAAAAAATATGCGCAGTTATTTGCCGTATTGTGTCAAAGCTTTTAATAAGGCGCACGTATTCTTTACGCATTTTCAATAAGTCATACTCGGAATCGAATTCAAACCGGGAGAGCCCGTAAAGAAATATTCCTTAATCCAAATGAAAGCGAATTCGAACAATGAAATGGAAATTTAGCTCAGGTCGGGTTTCTTTATTGTAAAATATATTAGAACCGGGTTGAATTTCTGGCGCGAGTTACTTGACACTCAACCCTTACTTGAATACGGAGGATATACTTACATTTAATATTATACAATCTATCTGACATATGAAACGGCAAACCTTGTTACTTTCTCACTTGTTTACTAGACTCGTTTATGTACATTTTAGTTAAATATTGTTTGCCTTAGTAGTTGCATATGTAACTGTTAATATCGTAACGATTTTAGTACAAGTCTTTATTTTTCTAATACGCGGCAAACGTATTACGTAGTTGGTTGAACTGGTGGTAGCTTGGTGATGGTGCATCTAACACATACAAAGAGCTGCTATAGGTTCCCTTAAACAGTAATTGTTACACACAAAACTATTTTTAATTGTGTGTAACTGTTTTTAATTATAATTGTGGTAATATTTTAAGTGCTTTCGTTGTTGTCTTAATATTTTGTAAAACATGTATATTTATATCTATAAAAAATATACGTTTTAAAAAATTATATATATAAAGATAATAATTAGCAAAGAATTAGGGGTTTTTATTTAATATTTGAAAAGATTATGCGAAAGAAAATAAAAAATATTTTGCCTCAACACAACGTTGAAACTAAAAATAAGTTGCAAATATATGAGAAAGCCGTTACAAAATGCAATAAAGAACACATTTAAGGAATATTCCGGGTATACCGAACTAACTTTATATATAAAAGCGCCGTATTTCACTGATATGCAGTAGGAATAACGAGGTGGCCTAGATGTTGAATAGATTTCCTGAAACGTGTAGCTACCACAGATAATTGTCGATATCATTATTTTCACCCTACTTGGAACGTTTCAATTCGTAGTTAAAGGATGTAATTATAATAATACATTCTGATTAGTTCCATACTAGATGTGTGGGTTGGATTAGGAAAGCCGCATCAATGTCTCACAAATTAATTTCTATCTGAGATCTTCAATGTAATAAATACTATTCACTGACAGACCTTTTATCAGTATTGTATCACT
This sequence comes from Delias oraia, assembly GCA_018230265.1. Taxonomy (NCBI): domain Eukaryota; kingdom Metazoa; phylum Arthropoda; class Insecta; order Lepidoptera; family Pieridae; genus Delias; species Delias oraia. The sequence goes on along the minus strand of DWCF01000220.1, from coordinate 21,007 downwards.
CAATGTGAGTTTCAAACAAATTTAGATTTAAAAATAAGAAATAAGCCTTCAGAATACAAGGCTTTTATTCATATAAAAGGACAATGTACAATTTATCTTCTCAAGATTTTTACGATAACAATATAATTTTTATGTATAGAGTACTTTTCAAAGAATACAATTTCATACAATTGGACAAACCTTAGGAAAAAACGCGTGTGTCCTGTTATCAACGATGTTATCAGGACCGGGACAACACAATTTATGTTCTAAAGCTTAAACGAGGGTTATCTCAACATATACGAGGCAAAAATATCTGTTTTGAATACGATTATACCTCTACTACATATTTTCCTTATACGTTTTAGATAAAAAATACTTTGACTACATCTTTTCATTATATAGGTTCCTACACATTTTCTCGGGATTTTATATATATATATATATATATGCGACAATAAGCTACGACGATGATATAATTAAATTATTTTTATGTGATTAAATGAAAAAAATATCCAAAAATAATCCAGCAGCAATGACATTGATTCATTTAGCAATAATGGATGAAGTCAAGAGAAAACGTATCCATAAAATGGATTGTGCGCGAGTGTACTTTATCCAATTTATCAGAGAAATGTACAAAGGCAATGAGTTGAGATATTGACGTCTTTACCGCAAATCGAGTTTTGCTCATTGTGAGCGAGATGCTATTTCCCGTCAAATTTGACGAAAAATCTCTTACACCTCAAAATACTACCTATAAGATATGATATACGCATGAATTTCTCGAATTTAATTATCGTAAAATATTCAGTATCTGATTTCCAATGTATCTAGGATTAAGTAGAAACGAATTTGAAACCATTAAATTTTCATAATATATATCTTTGAAAAACTGAGCATGCTGGACTATACAAAGAGATGTGGAATATAAAACCTTTAATAAAATTTTCATTACTATTCCTTCTCTTAAAAGAAATGCAACTGTTCGTCCTGTATAACAGAGCAGTTTTTTTTCATTATATAGCAGACAACGGAGCAGGTGGGTCTCATATATGGTAAGTGAATACCGTAGACTGTGAACAACCGCACCACAGTCCGCGCATTGGTTGCGTTGCCGACTTTAGGGCCTCCGATATCCTCACTCACTCTGCGAAACACAGTACGAGTACCGTCTCAAGCTGTGTATTCTGTGAGATAAGACAATCTTAAAAAAGCGCGCGAAGCTAATAACTAAAGATAATTGCAAGAATATATTATTTTTAAATTATGCAAACGATAATAGAGTGATAGCCATAAAGCTTTATGAAGAGCTTATTTTAAAGACGCGCAAAGGAATCACTCTGCATATTCATGGAGCTTACATGTATGAAATGCATAATTAACTTGACACAACACCGACACTGGCTTATCAAAGCTTACGTGTAAGATCAAGCATACAGCTACTATAAATTATACAGTCTTAAACAAAATTTAAGATATATAATCGTATGCTTGAGCCGATATACTCAAAGCTATTTTCAACCCAACATTAAAATAAGTGAGAATTCCTTTTAAAATATATAATATAAAGAAGGTGCGCGATATATGAATAATTCTACCCATGGATCTGCTACTACCTGCAGAACAATATTTTAAGTATTATTTTAAATAAAACGTTAATAAATGATATCTTACTTTCCTACGAAATACGAGCTTTTTTATAATTTTAACACATTCGATATCATCAAATTTTAATTTTTTTTTATAGTATAGCGTACAACGGAACAGGTTGGTCTCCTTTATGGTAAGAGAACACCGCTGCCCATGGACAACCGCGCCACAGTCCGCGCATTGGTTGTGTTGTCGGCTCTTTACGCCATTTAAATGGAAATTTTAAGGGCCTCCGATATCCTCACTCACTCTTCGAAACAAAGTACAAGTACCGTTTCACACTGAATATAAAATTTTTAGCTTCAGTCGAAAAATTGCAGTAAATCAAGTTTTTAAAGTCTTTTATATACATAGCTTAAGAGAAGTTTGGTAATCTTAAATCTCTTAGTCTGAAGAATATTTTAAAATTCCGTTACGGCATTCCTCATTCCTTGTAACAAAGTGCTTTCGACGGACTTGTAGATAGAGCGGAAACTCATCTTGCTGTTCAAATTTGTTTTTTTTAACTGCAGTTTTTCTTGTAATTAACTGCGATTCGTGATTCCTCAAAAACAACAAATGGGAATCACATTAATCACATGGACTATTTATTCCTCCGTGACTGATTAACATTAATTATATTACTCTTACATTGTCATGATTTCATGAAGAATAATTTAAAACATCGTTATAGGTCTTTGCGATCATAAATATATAATGTGCATAAAAGTTGAATGCAATTTCAAGATTCAGTATAATTTTTCTTAAGATGTGTCAGGGATTAAGTAAGTTTTTTTTATAATTTTACATGCTTAAATCACATACAGAATACCAGCATGAAACTGTGTGTGACGCTGTGTGTATCTATGAATAAGTGAGAACATTAGAGGGTCTAGAAATTATACCGCTTAAGATGCGTAAAATGCCGGCAACATAAAGTGCGGATTGCGGTGCGTTTGCCCATGAGCGGCGGTAATCTCTTACCATAGAGGAAAAACGCCTGCTCCGTTGGCCGCTAAAAAATACAAATGTTTTATTAAAATCTCTGTAGTTAAAATATTGCATTGTCCAATCAAAATTGAGATACTTTATCACATAAAAACTCCATTAAAGAGGTAACAAACATATATAAAATAATTATTCTAGACCTTCAAGAAAAGAGCACACTTTCTTTAAAGGCCGGCATCGTACCCGCGGCTCTGCAATGGCTGGGGGTGCGATGCCGAAAGTGGAGGAACAATTGCCCTAGGTGAGCCTCCTGCTCGTTTGCCACCTATGGTGAAAAAATATAAATAAATAAAATATTAAATGCAAAGCAAAATTGATTTTTGTGATATATTTTATCTCGGGAATGTAAATGGGAGCACCGCTAAGCCTGTTTGCAGACACACCGAGGCTCTCAGTGGCTGTTACGTTAACGGATACTTTATCTCCAAATCAAATACAAACAAACCCATTTCAAATCAAAACAGACTGTTTTTATTCCATTCGGCTTATTTCCGCCGTACCAAGATCATTTTTATTAAGTAATCGGTTAGGCTTTCGATATAAGAATGTTAAAAAATATATAATATAGAACCAATAACATAAGACAAATATATAGGAAATACTTATTACTACAATTTATTACTAGAAACATTAGGCTTTTCATAGATTTAAGTTATATGTGTACACCAGTTTATAATTATAATAACTGTGTGAAAGTAGATTTATAATACTGTGATAAAAATCAGAAAAGCATGAAATTCCTATTAGTTTAAATGCAGGCTTTAGTGGTGTTTTCAAAATAAGATATAATTATCATATTTTGAAAACACATTTATTATTTATTCTTATTGATAAACAATAAGCGTTTGATGTGTATTAATTATTTATACCGAAATGTTACCGTCGCGTATACTTCAGTGAAAGAGTCTTAAATTGTGTATCTCGAGCGTTACGGGTTTTATTCAGAACAAAAATAGACTACAAGTTATAATGTATATGATCAAATAAAACCACGCTAGTGAATGCAGGCAGGAGCTGGAAATCATTAAAAGTATATCCATAATGCCAAGTGCAGACGATCTTACGTGAAACATGCAACTAATACCACTACTTTAGCATCCGGTCACGTATCTCTATTTTCATATTTTTTCGCTTCATCGCTGAAACTGAACACCTCTCAGGTATAATAGACTTATGTAGGCAATAAAAATACCAAGGAATATTCGTTAAGCACGGAAGCTACATAAAGTTTCATACAGTATACTTTTATAACATTTTATTGTCGTAAGACTTCATCAAATATGTAGTTTCTTAATGATGTTTTAGTTAGAACTTTCTTAGTATTAAATATTAATGCTAAGTATTTGTAAATTTTCAGTGTCAAATGTTATTGCAATTTTTTTATAAATTTCATCCGTGGAAAAGTCATGCTGCTGCATGTGCTAACTCACTAATTGGGCCAGCTCGTCCGAAGTGATACCACTTAAGTGGCGTAAAAAGCCGAAAGCAAAACCAATGCGCGGACTGCAGCGCAGTTGCCTATGGGTGGTGGTGTCCTTTTAACATGTAGAAGACCAATCTGCTCCGCTATCGGCTATAATATAACATAAAAAATTGCAATTCTATAAATTAATAAATAACTTCATTTATAATATCAATATTAATAATACCTTAATGTTCGCCACTCTCTGTCAATTCAAGAATTGAGAATGACAGACGGTGGCAAAATGGAATGTTTTTAATTTTTTTCATTATGGAACGTTTGTGTTGAATAGGAAATACTCAAAACCCCAATTCAAGTACTTCAAAACACAGGTCGCATGTTCAATGTGAAATTGTTACGTGATCTGTCAAAGTACTGCGACAGTGAGCTTGTTCTGTTTTATCGAGTGTTGGTTTTTGTGTAGATATTAAACGTATATTTTGCCACGTTTGTCATAACAAAAACCGAAAGAATCATGAAAAGTTTAATATTGGTTGCTTCGTTTGTATACGCTCAAATACTACTATAGATTGCTGATGATGGACCGATAACAAAGGCTCTCTTTCTCTTACAATTTTTTAATTATTAAGCAACGCAATATTTTTTTATAGTTAGGCTAAACAAAAGGTACATTGAATTAAATTCAATGACCCTTGAAAATGATGTAATTATACGTGTAAACTAAAATATAATTATAAGTAATTATTCACTTGAAAAAATATCTTAAATAAATTGATATAAATAATATAAATAAATAAATATTTTTCACCCGTGGGAGAGCCATTCTGAAGCATATGCTGACGCATTAATTGAGCCGGCTCGACCGAAGTGATACCACGGGCTCACAGAATACTTAGCGTACTTGTACTGTATTTCTCAGAGTGAGTGAGTGCCGTTTATATGGCGTAAAAAGTTGGCAACACAACGAATGCGCGGATTGTGGGGCGGTTGAACACGGGCGGCGGCGTTGTCTTATCATATAAGCGACCCACCTGCTCCGTTGTCCGCTATACCAAAAAAATATTAAATAAAAAAATATTTTGTCACTGTCGCTGACTAGCATTTATTGTTGAAAAACGAGCGAAACGCATAATAAATACTAAGAAAAGATCCGAATTAAGTAAGATTGTGTTACGAATTTAGTTTATAAAAAATTAAAAATACTGACTGCAAAGTAAGTTTTAAAAAAATATATGTCTGCAGGAATGAGAAACGATTTTAAAGTGAGATGAAAAATAGATAGGATTTCGCTTTTTGATTCAAAGGGTCTGCATCTGTGACGTAAAAGCAAACATGAAAAGCATTCTATCAGATATGATTTTAGTACTGGATTAAATCCCAAACTTGTTAGTTAGTTTATGAAACCAGAATGCCGTTATTGAAATAGAACAATAAAAGTGTCCAAACTATATTTTCGGATCCATTATCATGAATTGAATTGGATTGGATTGCTTTCTCTGAGCGTTTCTTAAACGAAAAACACAAGGACATTGAATATTCAAATAGGCGTAGGACCAGCTTTTAATGGATTAAATATTTAACAAACCTAAAGTTTGAAATGGATTTTTTATAAAGCTAATTAATTGCATTAGTATTAAACAGGTGTATACCTAAGCACATACAAAGTTGATTTTACTTCATTAAATTCCTAATTTAAAATATTTATAGTATTAAGGAAACATAATCTTTTCTTGGCAATGTTTCCTTGAAACTCGCGATGAGATATAATATGATATTATATTGTAGTTTATACTCCATTTACTAATGCGGAATCCCTTTGAACACATTAATTAGCAATATTGAGCTTTCGTATTTACTCACAGCACGCAATTGTCTCGTCAGATTGAATTTATATGAATTATAACTTTCGTATATTGAACATTTGAATAGACTTAGATGAACGTTTCTTATTAATTTCGTGAGTAATTCTTTACACAGCATTACTTAATATCATGAGTACGCGATAGAAGAACAACAAAATCGCACAAAGGCAATAGTGATAAAAATCGCAGTGAGGCTACGACTAGTAAAGCACATTTACTATACGAGAACAGAACTAATAGAAAAATTGTATTGCACGTATATTTGCAAATCTGTTACATCGATAATGTTCAATACATATTTTATATTCAATTTAAGCGCTGTAGAAGGAATCGAAAAGCAATTTGTGGTAGCCATATTTTATGTTTGAATACAAATTGAGTTGTGTATCATCCTGACGTAGCAAATAAATTATTTTAATGTAATAACTGTAGTAATAATTTACAATGGGATAATTGAAAGCCTTCCTATTTCCATTTACCTACGCCGTAGGGCATAATAATTAAACTTAGCCACGTGTTGGTTTTTTAAATAAAATAGTAGCACATTCATTCCTAGTAGAAACAATAATTTCCTTCCTAGCCACATTACAAAGTTAAAATGCGAAAGACGGCCGACAGATTTATTGTATTAGAAGAAAATTATTAGTGAAACCGACTAGAACCGCATGCTCCACTAATGGCTAGGGGAATACTTTTGATTAACCAAATTTTTGGTTTACTTTACTTAAAAGGATTTTGTTCCCTGATGATATTTCTTTTGAATACCAGATTAGGAGATGCCATGAAAGTATTCTAGTTTATTATTTCATATGAGTAGCGGTTAGGTTACGTTAAATAGTTGTCCCTTGGATTGCGTCGTAAACGGCTCGATTTCATTCTGCTGTACGAAACCCTTAGGAGAGCTATCGTTGCATATATTAAGTAAAATTAAGTTCAATATATCTGTCGTTTTCATGTGACAGTGCGCAACAATTACAGTTCTTACCGATCGTACAAGGTAGGCCGCCTGCGTCATCCTGAACAAGATTTGCACACACCACAATGTGAACAAGGACATACCTGAGGCAGATCTTGCAGATGGCAATCTCGCCTGAGATAGGGGCAACTTGTATGCACGTCCATCATTCGATTAGCCAATATATGACACATTAGTGTCAATCTAATTATCTGCCCTATGTAATTATAATATTTATAAAACACTTAAATTTTATCTAAGTTTTCATCACTACATAACTATATGTATACAGTATATATAAATATTAAGATTAGTTTTTTATTAAAGTGAGATAAAAAGTATAAGAATATCAACAAATTATCGTTGGTAATTAATAATGAACGAGTACTGTTAAACTTCAATCTCAATAATATTGAATTAAAATTTTAATTAGAATTAAGATTTAAAATTTCTCGAAACTAAGTTACTTTTAAAGTTTGGCAAAATAATATTCTCGCAAAGTGAGCTTTGCACTTAAAATATGTAGAGTGTCTGAGTTTGTTGGGAGAATGGAGCCGGATCGATAACTTCGCCTGGTATTTTGAACTGCCTGCGTTATATCTTTATTTTAAATAGTGTAAATAAGTGAATTTTTTTTGCAAATTTTCAGCTGATTTAACAAATTATAGTCGCAATGTACAAAATACATTTCTTTACAAATAAAATAACCTAAACCAAAAATCACCATCATCGACATATAAAAAAAATCTTTCGACAGTCTACGACAGGCTTAAATATAAATGTTAAGATTGGCGTAGACAGGTATAAATCCTAGCTTACGAAGACCAAAAAACACTGAAAATGTATGTGTTTATTTTTATTGCGGCTGCTGCCAAGCAATGACAACTCAAGCCATGATAAGTAGGTACTTAACAAAACAATGTGTTGTTTCCGCCTTTACAAATAAAAAAAACAATTCACCTTATTATTCAAACTGCTGGAAACTCACGCACTCAGTATACGAAATCGTAACGGCCGGCTTTTGCGGCTATCTCATGGTGAAAGCGACATAACTCTGAATTTACTATCGCCCAGCGCACCGCAGAAGCTCTTCGAAAAAATATGGCGCTATTTGAGCTCGCATTACAAGGGTTCAAGGTAACGGTGGTCTACGGGATAGGATTTCAGTGCCACAATAAATTAACTCAATAAAAAAAAAACGATTAGTGAAAACATTTTCAAGGAAATTCTATGTTGGAAGTTAATCATATTTTTGTATTTACCATTTATCACTAAATGTATACTATAGCATATAGTAGTTATTCGATCAATTGTTTGCCAGACTGGAATTATATTACGTGATATAATTGACTTGTTTAAACATATTTCACGCTTGTTATCTTAGCAAATTATTTTTGCTCTCTATATTGGAAGTCTTATTAACCTGCATGGTAACTTAGCATCAATAAAATGGGAGTCGAATTCATGGTCATCAACTTTAGAGTCAGTGTTTGGAGCTAATTTTAAGACAATCGCCACTTCTCGTAGCTTACTTCGGGACTCGCATTTATTCCCTCCGTGTCCGAGTCCTCTTTAATTATGGATAATTTATATTCAGATTAAAGCCGGCAGGTGGGCGGGTATATTTCTGTGGCTCTCTATTATTCGCACGTGACTTCAATATGCAGTTATTGAGATTTATGAGGGCTTTGGATAGTTTAGAGGTGACAATTATCAAGGTGGCGTGTGTTTATTAGAAGTTACTTAGACATAAGCGGATAATAAACTCATAAACATAAGTCACCTTAAATACTTTTCAAAAGTAATTTTATTATTACATTCTAGAGTTATTCAATAAGAGAGAGATTATTTGTCACTAAAATGACAAGGAGTCACATACAAATACAAAGCTTTCACCTCGATGTGTGTCGTTTCACAACGGAGCGTTTCTTAAGACACTTTGTGCCGCGCTCCACCTCTCTATGGAATCAGCTGCCAGTAGGAGTATTTACAAGCCAATACGACTTGGGGACCTTCAAGAAAATAGCGTACACACTCCTTAAAGGTCGCAACGCACCCGCGCCTCTGCAAGGGCTAGAGGTATCCATGGGCGGAGGACCGCTTGCCTTGGAGAGCCTTCTGCTCGTTTGCCAGTTTTTTAAAACATATTAAATATACATTCACACTATAAATATAATATAAATATGTATAATGGTTTTTTAAACAAGGTTCAATTATATTCAAAAACAGGAAACATTTTCGAAACTCGTATAAACGGCAGAAACAAGAAGTATCTATTTTGATTTGTCTTAATTTGAAAAAGGTAGGTTACGGTAAAGAGGTGCTTGCGATAAACCTGCAAGTGATTGACCTTCCAGCGACATCCCACAAGTTAGATTAGGTGAGATCACGTCAACTAAATCGGATTACGGGTGTTATCGTATAACTTGTAATGACGATCAGACACGCCCCCGTAACTTTCAAGTTGAACAGAATACTTTCACACCATCTAAACATATAATATAACCGAAGAATACATTTGAGTCTTTTTTAAAGATAAAATGTTATAAACAGAAAATAATGTTCCAATCGTAATTCTTTTATGCGTCGTAATATTCATAGTAACATTATTATTTTATATAAAATTATTTTAATTTCTCATGGATACAAACGTGCAGGATCCTAGCCTTTGCAGAGCCGCTGGTGCGTTGGCTGCCTTTAAGGGAATAGGTATTATCCTTTTTGAAGGTCCCCAAATCGTATTGGTTAAGAAATACTGCTGCAGGAAGCTAATTCCACAGAGTGGTATTGCGTCACAAAATGCATTAAAAATGCGCAGTTGTCGAACGATAAACATCGGGGTGATACGGATGAAAACCTATGAAAGATGGTTGAATTTTATTCAAAGTAATTTTTATAGTACGTGTATACTACTCATTATTATTTCTATTTAACGCATTTATTACGCGCAGCACAGAATGCCAGCCACAAAACGCCCATTGTATCGACAAACATCGAGGCCATACCGACGAAAATTTGTATTTTGCTTAGATTCGATGATGAAACTCAGCTGCAGATATTAATTAAAACAGATACAATTATTTAAGTGAACAATACTATTCCTATTCTTATCTTACCTTTACGGTATGCACTGGCATGGCTATACATGTTAATACATTTGAAATAGAAAGCACTATCAAAGAATTGCTAACATTATTATTATTATATTTGGGAACATATTCTACCTGAAGTAAATATCAAAGTTCGGTCAAAGAGAGTACGTCAAAATATGTCGAAGTATCGGGTAACTTAGTAGATTTCAGAAGTACAACTTCTACTTCCAATTTTGATAGCGATACGTTTCGATACAGGTAAATACGAACTTCAACATTTTAAGGAGAGTTTAAGCGCGTGCAAGCAGCTGTAAAATATATTTGCCAAAATATAGTCTTATAAATCGTAAAATACAGTTTCGATGGTGACTTTTTTCAATGACGATTGTCTTTATAAGTCATGTAATTCATTTCTATAGAAAACTATTTCATAAAGAAATTCACACAAACAATAAAATACTTCATTAAACATTTCGTTCAAGCCTCGTACAAAAGCTTTATATCAAAAAAGCGCTTTGTCAAGCTGTTCGATCACTTTCAATGATGTCGGTAAACGCTCATTCAGCGCAAACTCATTATTCATTGTGATAGTTCACGCATTTCTTATTACGTATGATTCTAAAGGTTCTCTTTATGGTTTTTTATGGTATATCGTATATTATTAGCGTAATATTGTAGTAAAGCAAGTGAAAATAAGATTATTTAAAAATTCATTATGATTAAAAATAAAGTACGTCCGGTGCAAAGGCACGGGCTCACAGAATATATGTGTAAATTAGCGTATAAACTGTGTTTCGCCGCGTATGTGAGTAAAACAACGCGACACAACCAAAACGTGGATTACGCCACGGTTATCCATGGGTGTCGGTCGTACCGTAAGTGTCTGCCTGCCCCGTTGTCCGCTATACAATAAGAACAAAACTATACGTAGCAGCCATCTAGATTAAGGAACCTTCGTGTTTGGTAGACACATAGATACAGCCAATTGATAAGAAACCCTTTTTGCGACTGAGGTTCAAATAAAAAAAACCAATATACTATCGAAATAAATAATTATAAAGCATACTTTATAAATGCCACTGAGGGTAAATAAACGCAATATCACTTATTATGAGTAAATAAAATATTGACATTTCGAATCGATTTTAACACAGACCTTGTTTGCCTGTGTTAGAATGAATTCGAAATGGCATTGTCATTATGACGCTACGCCTTTAAGCGTTGCAATGTGAAATTTTAAAATTATTTACAGCAAATTGCCGGCGATCCGACATTAAATAATAAAATTATGTAAATTGCACAATAATCAACTTCATCTCGAAGTAAAATGAGAGAACAAGGTAAAAATAACAGCATCGTTACAGTTATGTTAAGAAATTTAAGCGTAGAATTAGTATATTTCCTCTGGGACATAAACCGCCTACAAAATCTGCCTAGTTGATCTGTTTTCTGAGTGGCTTAGTTCGGCTTTGTCTGATTTAAGGAAAAAATTGAGTCTAAATAGCTTATGTTCACTTTATAAGAACAAGAACACAATGTATATTCATTATTCTCTTTGTCTAAAAAATATATATAAATAAAACGCCCTACTCACTTGTAGTAGGGTATGAAATTCAGATTTTAATATTATTAAGTATTACTAATAGTTATTTCGATTAGATCGAGGAACAATATAAAAATTTTAAGATAAGAACTTTATACATAACTATAAGCACGCACTTAGAATTGAAGTAAATGTTTTATTTAGAGTAGGTAATTATGTTTTGTAACAAATATAACAGCCTCACTATGGACTAACTCAACAGTTGGTCACGAATTGGTTCATTGAGTGTTATTGCTTTGAATATTGGAGCATGGGCGTGGATATTTATATAACAGTATACAGATTGTTTCAAATTATTATCAACGCGTTGTTTGTATCTTTTGCGACTTTATTTATTGAATTACTTATGTTTATAATAATAATTTAAATATAATTTAAAGACTATACATATAATGTCTTAACCAAACTAGAAAAAGATTTGTCAAAGTGAATTTCATTTTATCTCCAAGATTAGGTATGTACTTTGAAAATGTGTTTGAAAGTGATATTTCACTTGCGAATACTGCTTGTAATATATATATATATATATATATATATGTAAATGTATGCTAATAATAGAGCGGCGAGTTCAACGAGATTAAAGAAATTACGTTAATCGATACGCAAGGAATTGAATGTAAATATTTAAGGGGATCAAACAATTTGTTATGTAAATGATATACTGCTATTTGGAGCCATCTGCCATAAATATACTTGAATTCAATTTGTCCAGTGGCATATGGCAAAATTGAAAAGTAACTCACTCAATATTCTACTTAATAAGCGGTTTAGATTCAAATTCATTAAAGCGACTTGGATCAGTAAGAGATTATGGCTTGAGGCAAAGATATACGTCACGAATAGTTTAAAAATTAAATAAGTCTAATTATAATAATTAATAAAGGTTTGTCAACGAATGATATTAAATAATTAGAATGTACTTTATCGCCCTTTTTCTCAACCTAGAGCCAGCGGTTCTCCGACTATGGACACCCCCAGCCCTGCCAGAGCCGCGGGTGAGTTGCCGGCTTTTAAGGAATATATGCGCTCTTTTCTTGAAAGTATATTGGTTTGGAAATACTGCTGCTGGCAGCTGAGTCCACAGAGAGGTGGTATTGTGTAATCATACAGAGAAAAGTCACAAAATAGGAGGAGGCGTGGCCAGAGGGACCATATCGCCATGATAGTTTTTATTATTTTATATTGTGGAACGGAGCAAGGCCCCTTTTATGGTAAGAGATTTCCGCCTGCCATGAAAAACCGCGCTACAATCCACGCTTAGGTTGTGTAGGCAGCTCTTTAACTCGCTTGAGTGGTTTAATTTCAAGGGCCTCTCATATCCCTTTCACTCGGCGAAACACATTATAATTACTGGTTCACGCTGTTACAGCTACAGTCTTTTACAGTCACCTGTAACAGCGTGAACCAGTAATGTAGTGTATTGGTATCTCTTTGAAATTGGATGACTCGGCCTAATTAGTCCATTAATCTTGGATATTAACAAATATGACTTACTTTCAAAGACGGTGAGAGTTGATAGCGCAGTAACTGCATCGCCTACGCCGTTCTCAGCGACGCACTCGTAAGTGGCGTCATCTCGTTGCGCGCGAACCGGCTCAATACGCAAGACGGCGCCATTTGCACCGAGGCCTGCGGCTTTGTCCATACCCGATACTTGGTACCGGGATTGCATGCCTGAAGTGGAGAAAAATCATTTTTAAATTTGTTCAGAGCTAAAGAAACGCGTGAAAATAATACGGAGATTATAAGGTATGTTCCTTTAGGACGTCGATTATTAATATAAATTTATTTTTGACTAGATATATTTTAAAAGTAAATATGCACAATTCTACAATGGCAATCATATTTGAATCCAAGTTTCAAGGCATCTCAAATTATTTTTGTTTTTGAAGTTTGACAGTTTTAACAATGTTCAAATGCAGCTTAGTTTAGTTGCAATTTCAAATACAAATTATTTGAAGACACGAGTTAGTTTTACTTATATATAAGACACTGTATATAAGATGTAGAAAATATGTTTCTCTGAAAATAAAGTAAGTAGTTTTTATTTATTGAGTTAATAACATAACTTCCACTAAAGTTAAAGAACAAACAATTTTACCTGCAAATAAAGAAATGACATCAAGTCTATCAATAAAATGCCGCTCGATTGAGGGCCTCGTCTTTATTTTTACAATTTATGCAGCGATTGGTTTCATTCTAAGAGATTACGTATTCTGTAATTTGAAGGAAAGCTTCACATGGCCTCGTGACTGTCTCGAAACAAGTGAATCAATGCACCAACTTTAAGTAAAGTCATGTTACCAACATTGACAGACAAGAGCAACTGTGTTTGTGACATCCGACTCTAGCTGTCAATGGTGACTCCAGTGTTGTTTCCAGTGAATAATATAAGTCAAATGAGGCTCTTAGTCTAACATGATTCACATAAAACAATAAACTAGATTTAGTATTCAATTTAACAAGTTTTTATCACTCTTTATCGACATTACGTTCTAAGATCACTCAACATTCTAAAAACATTTAAATATTTTGAATATTTATATCACAACGAAATTAATGTTTTGTGTGTAATAAATAACTGGAGAACTAATTAAAAATATGTCATAAATTCTTTCAAAATTTTAATAGTAAGAATTGTGATTAACGCTGAGACGTCACGTTTTTTTGTGGCATTCAAAATGGGCTACAATATAAGGATATAGAGAAATAATATAAAAAATGATGGCTATCTTTGATAAACGAAACGTTCAGGCGCTCAACAGATGTTTAGCTACTTTGAGCAACCGCGTACAAGGAATGTCGCATAATGCCATTTGTATAACAGTAATGAAAAAACAATTTCATTTCTCTGCAAAGATTAAAATCCTTTGCTTTATTTAGAATTTATGTTTATTAAAAATCTTATAACTAAGAAGCGTCTGAGCTCTTTGCGAGCATCCTATACTTTGCGTCTGACTTTTAACATTGTAAAAACTTAAAGTTGAACGTTGTTTGTGTAGCTTTAGCCCCCGAGGAATAAAGTTGGGAATCGCCTGGCTTAGAGTATGCAGATCCGTTAGTTGGTTAGATATGTTGGACGACAGAGCTAAATCGCCACTCGTGGTAAGTGCCAAGGAAATGCATTTCACAGCAACTGAGAATAATCGTTGTCTTCACGAGACAAGCTGAGCTGCTTTAAAATATAATACTATGTTTTTGCGATCCGACTTTTAAGTTTTATGCAAATCTGACACTGACCTTTCTTTAGTAAAATCTGTTTACATGTCATATAATATAATCGTTTTGGTACATACAGAAAACAATGATCTACATTAGTAAATTTATAATTAAATAAAATTTTCCATTTCTATGATATACCAGACACAAGACTACCACGCTCCTTAATCCAAGATTTACTTAAAGTTTTTGCATTCATGCACCACTAACAGAATTCAAAAACTTCTTCGGATCCCTTTCAAAGAATATTTTATAAGAAAAAAAACCTATTAAGTAGTAAATTTTATTGTACTAAGTACTACTTGGTAGCTTACTTACACTTAGGCATTAACATTTAATTAGATAAAACAAAACCAAATAAATGAGAAGGATGCTCTTATTTTTTATTAATATGAAATATTTAATATGATAAGTATGTATATCAAATGTTTACAAGTATTTATTTATTTATTAATATTTTTTATAGTATAGCGGACACCGGAGCAGGCGGGTCTCCTATATGGTTAGGGAACACCACCGCCCATAGACAACCGCGCCACAGTCCGCGCATTGGTTGTGTCGCCGGCTCTTTACACTAGTTAAGCGGTATTTTAAGGGCTTCCTATATCCTCACCTACAAGTACCGTTTCACGTTGAGTATTATGTAAGCCCGTGGTATCATTTCGGACGAGACGGCCCCGTTAGTGCGTCCTTTTTTAATCACAATAATGACTAAAAAAATTTTATGCAATATATTATTAACAGACAATTATATTTAAATTGAATAATTAATAAACTTTAGTGTTTATTATACATTTTTAAATATTTTTAAAGTTTCTATTTTGACAATAATACAATTGTATATGTTTTGTATGTATTGTATTAATATTTGAACTTAATATGTACATAGAAATGTAACTGAATAAATAAAAATAGAAATTTCAATTCAGTAATCATGATTTAAAATCACTCATAATTAATTTAAAGTTAGTCTACACAGATAGAACTTTGTCTGCTGCTCTCTAGTTGAAAATATAATCCAGCTCATTTTGCTGACCCAGATACAGACATATTGGATTTCTGTCGTTGGTTTTAACTTTGGTCAGAGAAATGACTGGTTATATTCGGATCTGATTGATATTGTTCGTCAGACCCCGATTTAGGATCGTGATAAAAATATAAATTCTCTTTTAAAAGACGTGTTTGTTTAATACACGAAGACATCATACAAATATATTATAACTTGCTAAAAATATTGAGTTTTATTAGGATATCACTGATACTTCCAAAGAAAATGTGATGGTGCCACAAAATCCATTTTTTAAAAAGAAAGCAATTTATCTCCTTCCCTTTCTTTAAATAAATGGATTTTGCCAACATGAAGTAGTTGCGAGAGTTACACATTATACGTTCTACATGAAAAGCAATTTTTTTAATGTACATAGTTGAATTGTGTTTCCTAGTTCTCCTACTTTAAGACCAAGTAGTTCACAAATTGGCGTTTTAAATTGTATGTCTACTATCTACAGAGAACTTTGAGGAAAATCCAATAGAAATAGTTTGAAAATAAATTCCAATTTCGTCTTATAGATGTAAAATATATGTGGGTTGAAGGGGAGTCATCCATTACGGGGTGACGGGACGGGTGATTGACATTTGTCCACCGATGTGACGCCGTCACATTTATTGTTCACGGGAGGGGTCGCAGCGATTGTTATTTCTGCTTTCCTGTCACAATTTAATATGTTTTCGTGTGGTTTATTGTTGTTCTTTGGTAGATGGCTTTTAAAGGCATTTGACAGGTGCTTATACTTTATAATTACTTAACGATTTAAGACCTTGGGTATATTGCCCATTTTGCTTGCATCTATTGGAATACGGGCCTGGGTCTACGATGCTTTCGAGCTGGGGGTGTAAGATTGGCTTACATTTAATTTGCCACCAACCAGACTCTAAGTCAGTTCACAAATAGAATCGATATATACATAGTTATATAATTTATGTATGACTAGTTGGGTTATAAAATAAAATATAGAAACTAAGCTTATAAAAAACTATAAGATCCTAATAAACGCAAGTCTGATTCAAAATACATACACGTATTAAGAAGTGTAAGAAAGGGAAAGAGAGAAACAGCGAGCGGGGATACACTTTAACATAATTCACAAAGTTACATAATTATATTTTATCCATATAGACTTATATGTTCGTTTACACGTACAAATAAACAGTATGGAACAACATATAAGCTGAAATAACAAATGCGTTTACCAAAAACATAAATTGAATCCATTGTTTATTTACAAGTATAAAGCAAATTCAGTGTAATTTACGTAAAATATTCATTATCACTTTTTCAGAGGCCATTTTGTTCAAAAAGGGTATCGATATTCCACACCAAAATTACAAGATCACAGTTGACAGACAGACAAATCGGGAATAAAGTTTGATTTAGGATACATAATAGTATCAGGATAGGGACGTATGAATTGGGGTTTCGTAGCAGCTAAAAAGTTGAAAAAAGTATCCTTTAATAGCGATTTCATTGGTATGTAAGAAATCATTCAGACATCATGTGCGCTTCCCTATAGTTGACATTCAATAAATTTACTTTTGCTACATTAGGTGTTTAGATTTTTTTTGAAATTCCTTAAATTTTATTAAAAAAAACTACCTACATAATGTTTATATAGAAAAGCATTTCTAAATTATTAAAAAAATATTTAATTTTCACAGAACTATTGAAAATAACGTTGTTGTATTTGTTATGTTTCTTAAAGATATAACAACTTACACTTGCTTATCCTATTATGAAGTCGACATTAAATGCAGCCGTGGAAATTACGAGTTCTCACGCGACTTATATACCTGAATGTCGATAAGGCCAAGTTATCACAAACAAGTAGTGTTTACGTGTTTTATATTGCAGATCGCTTTACATAAGTTATTTAATTGAAAACTGCAGTCTTTACTCTGTACTTCAAGCTCTATTTCAAGTGTTGACAACCCTTGCCCTTGCAGAGCCGCGGGTGTGTTGCCGGCCTTTTAAGCGATACGTGCGCTCTGGTTTGAAGGTCCTCATATTGTATAATAAATATTATTACAATAAATAGCATATATCATCTACAAATTTACTTTAGAAGAATCCTCTACGGGACCTCTAGACGTCGAACTCTAATTCACACTTACTGCCCGTTACCGATGATAGATCATTGATATGGCGTTACATTTTTCATAGCTGATCGAACTATTCGGGAGAGAGAGCATTAGGGGGTTGCGTGCGTGGCGATACGTTTTTCCTCCTCATTGCCTCGGGCTCATATAGCCGTCGTTACCGGCCGCACATATTTATGATCGAAAAGTGGAGTTGTACAGTTAAATCACGCATCACGCATGACGCGTAACGCTTCTATCATGGCTTTGTTGCAATCCATAGAGTACACTGACACTCTGTTCTGGGATTAGCTATTCCACACTTTGAATTCGAAACTAACATTGCGTAAATTATTTTATACTAGTTCAGTGGTATTAAATGCATGTAATATTAAAAATTCGCTATATGGAGGGAACCAATATACATTGTTTTAATTGCGTTTAATAAATGGGTTATAGTTATAAGTGCGAAATAATATTGGAATATGAGTTATTGAAATATCTATACGGAAATCCCAAAATATTATTGGAAAAGCTTTGTACCGGTAAGCCTGTTTAAACCGTAATTTTATTTTTGCTCGTAAAATTAAAATCCTTTGATAAAGTAACTGACCGGTCATCTCCAGCTCTTGACACATGAACTTTTGGATTTTATAAATTAATGAAACGATATTAATTTAAAATTTTATATAAAGAGTAACAATATGACAGCAAATTTTAAAACACAAATTTTTGAATATATTCTATAGTTACGGTAGTAGTTCTAAATTGATAATCCTATAAAATATGTAAATTTAAAAAAAAGAAATATGAATTAACCGTCAGACCAATATGCTTATTTCAAAACACTTAAAGTTATTGTAAAAAGTCAAGAGTGAGTCATTGACGTTTCCGAAGTTTCCATTAATATTGTTCTATGTATATAAGGTCACCTACTTGAAACTCTCTTTCCGTTCTTTCTCCACTGTATATTCGGCTTGGGGTCGCCCCGGGCCGCACAGTAAAAGGCAGCTATCCCGTTGGCTCGGACTTGCAAATTTCGAGGCCTTATGGTAATTTCCGGGGGGTCTGTAAACACATAAAATACAAATATAACGTATGTTTTAATGAAAGAGTAGAACAAAAAAGTTTCGCGATTGTATAAAGTAACTGTTTAGTGACCGAAAAAAAGCCGGTATGAGAAAACACTTTTAAGACGTAAGACACCTTTGACAAAGAGAAAGAAGGTGAAAATAGCCTCGTACATCTCGAGATAAAGTCTTGAAATATAAATGCGTGGTGTCCCTGGATAAAAGCCGCACAGGTAACAAGAAATTATTTGGGTCATCGTGATTAAAGTTTACGCCCGCTTGTTACGTCCATTCCATACATTTTACGCAATGATTAAATTAAGAATCTTGGCCGCCCTTAATTTGATCAATTTATTAATAATGAAGCCAAGTCCACATCCGTGCTCATTAATTTCCTAGTCCGAACATCACTACAGGCATTTCAAAATTAGGACCCACCACAAAAATTCAGAGCGTGAATTGCTTTCATGCATTAGCGAAGAAACGCGCTACATTTTCATTATAGCGAGCGAGATGAATGGCATTATCTTGTAGAAAAATGTGCACTGAGCCACGAAACAATTATGTCCGTAGGAGTTCGCGAAGACATGTGAATTCTACAGTTTAAACGCGAATCTCTGCGCCAAACGACCTTGAACGAAATGTCTGAGGAACCCCGAGAGGGAAGAACATTGGACTCACGCCGCCGGGAGCGTTTGATTCCTGAACTAGAAAATGAAATCCCATTTAGTTCTCTATACACATTCGGGGCTAATCCCACGGGCGAAGATCCACTGCGATCAATGTGACATTAATAAACGAACGCGAGTAACGTATTTTCGGAGATTGTCACACAGGAGTTAAAATATTCATAGAACGGACACCGTAGAGATCACCGGCGAGATTGGTGATCTAAAAAATCGCCTTTGAGTGGCGCTCGGCGAAACAATTCGAATCGAGCGATCGGTACATAATTTGCAGCCCTGACCGCAAATAAAAACTCAATCTATATTCGCGGCGAGGCGACGTCACGGCGCGCGCTTAACGACTGCGCTTCCAATAATAGGGCTGATGGGTATCTTGCTAACTATCCCAATTGTTGTGATTTGTTTACTGTGATTTGTCGTTTCGACCACGAAAAGATTATAACTCCGCAGAGAATGATCACGTTTTGTATGTACGCGGACGGGGACGTGCCGACGCATGCATACAAATAAAAGGCGGCCATTTTTTGCGTTATTCGCGAGAACGTAGCGGGATTAAATTACGCGGCGCCTAGACGTCACTGTGTGTGAAATTAAATTGCTGCATCGAGCGATTTTGCGCTGGCTGTTTCACAGATTACGCCAAATGTACGTTTGCAAAGCGAATGTAACGTGCCGCTACTAATTAATTAGTGTACATTGCGATTAATGTTATGACGTGCGGCATTATTGAAGAAATATCAGTTTTAATTGGCTTACAAAATAATTATAGGTTTTTAGCTATGACACTAGTCCATAGATCTTAATCAACACAATTGTCCACAGATTGATTGCTACATGTAACACAGTCATGCGTCGAATTTTTCGTGAACAATTGAATGGAAAATTGATTAGATACGCATGCCTACACTAAATCTCCATCAGCACACATAAAGGCAACTCTGAGGTCAATATAAAAAAAATCCTTTACAAGTCTGTGAAACTCAACGTTCACATTTTTTTCTCAATTTTAGTAATTAACTTGTATTGCTTTTTGTTTTGCCCTCGTAATTTCTGACGCACTTCTGTAAGTTTATAAAGTATTCTGTTATAATTTGAATATATTTCAGGATCTGAGGTCTATAAAACTTACTGAAATCGAATTGCAACATATATTGGTTCCGTTCACGGACTTTGGTTATCTTTTACCATCAAATGAGAACGGGGCGGAGGAGGCAGCCGCCTCTGTGTAATTATTTCCTATTATATTATTATTATCCTCTATATAAACTAATGGAAAGACGATCTAACAAAGGTCGCGGGCAACCGCTGGATCCACATCGCTCAAGATCGCAGCGGGTGGGCGTCTT
>DWCF01000219.1:0-56398 GCA_018230265.1 Delias oraia | reverse complement strand
AAAAATGAAACATAAAGAACAAACATTCAATTTATTATTTATAAAAACTGGGATAGTACTATATTAAAAAGATTAGGCCAGTGGGTGTGAAATCAAAGTTGTAAATACAGGCGCAGCACATTTCGTATTCGTGTACAAAATACGAATCTGAAACATTTCCCTTATTAGTGTGTGGATGCCAATAAACTTGACATTTGACTACTAACAATAAAAACTTATCTTTAGCAGTATTTGTATTTGGCGAAAATGTACTTAGTATACCTTATTAAATATTGCTCTCTTCATTTTTATGAATATTTAAATTGAACATGTAAAAACGGCAGACGCTGGATGCAGGTCGCTTCCGACAGGTATTCATGGAAGTCCAAGGGAGACGCCTATGTCCAGCAGTGGATGTCTTACGGCTGAAATGATGATGATGATGATGTAAAAACTAAAACATACAATAGCTCTCCATTCAATAGGTAAAGACATAAAGGTTTACGTCAACGTAAACCCAGTTTACGGCGGAAACTACTCTTAGATTTATTCCTGGTAGATAACGAAAAGGCAGTTTGGAGTTATCGTGGTCCGTCATGTTTACTGCAGATGCGACTCGCTACCGAGGTTCGTGCTTAGAACTTTCGAAATTACGACTCCGCTGTCTCTGGAGTATTCGAGACAAAAGCATCGCCAAATTCTGAACATGTAGAACATCATAAAACACATATATACAAGTCCTGCAATTATTTTGCTGATTTAATATTGATTAAGTAAACTCGCTCTGTATTTATCGACGGTGTTTCAATAGCGTAACCATATTTACAACTTTTATCGAGAAGAGCCGCAAACATCATTATATCAGTCACATAAAATTTATTGAAGCATTTATTGGATTGAATCTGTGTTACTCGAGTTAGTCCGTTTTTTTATAACGTACTACGTTATATGAACAGAATATATTAAAGATAAAATAACCTTTGAATTACGACAGTAATAAGTAATTCATGTATCAATTTTGCCAATATTTAGTTATACTTTTAAAATGGTAGGTATATAGATTTTAGTTGTGTTGTCGTCGTTGTACGCGCTTTAGTTGTGTTGCCGCTTTTTTATGCCGCTTACTCTGTGTAGTTTTAAGAGCCTCCGATATCTACACTCACTCATCACAACATTTCAAGTACCGTTTCACAGTTTCGTTTGAGTATTCTGTAAGCCCGTGGTATCAAGTCAGACGAAGCGGCCCAATTAGTGACTCAGCATGACTCTCCTACATGTTCTTTAGACGGGGAGTGTTTCATACAATTGAATAAACGAAGTCTACTAAGGCAGCAATAATTAATTTGGATATTATAGGTATTTATGTGTTGCGACAGCCTTCAACACAATCATCACGCTCTTATTTTAAATAGAATTTGTTATTCTAGGTTGTTCCTGTGTCCGGTTCACGTCGGGTGGCTTTGGCGCGAATCGCGGTACATTCAGCAGTCCAGACTACCCACGAACCGTGCCGCGCTCTCTTTGTCTGTTGTACACCTTCCTTGCGCAACCCCATCAGATCGTTGAGATCGTCTTTACGGACTTTGATATACCCAAGGAGCATCTTGAGTAAGTCAAATATTACTAGGTACCAATAATGTGTTAAATTGGAGGCAGTAGATAAATTCTTTGAATTTACAAACAAATAAGTTGAATCTTTTTTATAATTTCCGCAGTCCCGCTGTAATATCTCAAAGGATAGTGAAAAATGTAATTAGTTATGTATAGTGGTTAGATGTTTATAATTACAACAACTGAGAGATTCTAGACGTATTTTTCCAATTTCACATATATTACTCGCTTTTCAAGATTTAGTGTATACTAAAGTGACGTAAAATAAATAAGCATAGTATTATAGAACTTTTGCTAAAGTTATACTTGTCTAGTTCTTTAATAATTTTATTACAACAGATAGGCATGTGACTTGACACAAAAAATATACAACAAAATATATATGGATTGGTATTAAAATATTCTGAAGGCACCGATTTTGGGCGCAATAAACTTTATTCGACAATGAAGAGGCTCATTCTACGTGGTTCGTTTAAAAAATGCTCGTCGTGAGACATCTTTTGAAAACAACCATTATTTACTTGAAATAGATACCTGGAGGGTTCATTAAATGACTTATAGTAATCGAATATAGATAACATTTTAAATACATTGTCATCTATAATTGAATTATATTGATTTTTAAGATTTAATTTAATTTATTGGGTTTTTAATTTGGTCTAAGGCAACATTACAAATTTGTTTATAGTCATTAATTTTAGACTATTTTTATATTGTATTAGTTTTATAGTTGTTTGTAGTGCGTAAGGTAAACAATATTTTTATTAAAAGAATTCGATTTCTTCACATATATTGGGTACAAATCTAACTCGGAAATAGCTCATTCACGTCAGATTGTAACCCAATTACGGGTAAATTAATGTATCCCACATTTCGTCTATATCGTAGGAAGAAATAGTTTGTTTTTCTCACGAATGTTTAGTACTTGGTGTGGATAGAAGAAACGTAAAATAGAATTGTAATATTTTACATAAAACAAAATATTTTACATAAGATCTTACTCATTCAAGTGATTATTTACAAAATTAAAAAAAATACCATATTTTTTATTGTAAAAAAATTACAATCTATAATAGATAATATATTTAAAATAGAGGCCGGACATTCCTTTAAGATATCTTAACGGTTCGGTTTCCAGTTTGAGTAAAATATATAAATTAGTGTCATTGTATTTAGTAGTTTATGCTGACACAGAAATGTTTGTCCAAAGCGGTACCACGGGCTCATAGAATACCAGCCTGAAATCGTAGGAAATTGTATATTGTTGTTTTGAGTGAATGAAGTTACTGAAGGTCCACGAAGCTTAGTTTGCCGTTTCAGTAACGTAAAAAGCTAGCAACACCTAAATGAGAGAATCGCGCGTGGGCCGCCTCGTCCGAAATGCTACCACGGGCTCACAGAATACTCAGCGTGCAACGGTACTTGTACTGTTTCGCAGAGTGAGTGAGGATATCGGAGGCATTAAAAGTACCGCTTAAGCGACGCAAAAAGCCGGCAACACTATGCACGGACTGTGGCGCGGTTGTTCATGGGTGGCAGTGTTCACTTGCCATATAGGAGGCTCGTCCGCTATAGGATTAAAAAATATTTCGCCACCTTTGTCCAATTATATATGTATCGGCACAATCTAAAGTAAACTTTATTAGCTAGACGGACGTTTATTAGTGTTTTTTTAAGACAGATAAAGGACGATAATGAAAATGATATACTAAATTTGAATATTAATACTAAATACAGTATGAAAACAGTTTGAAATCATTATAAATGTAATGTTTGAATCAATAAATAATGAAATACGTTACACATAAAGGACACGTAATATAAATTATGTTGGTGTAGAAAGGACAACTATTTTTTATTCGTTATCCGTTTGTCTCTGCCCTGTTTCAGTATTGTAAGCAATAAATTGTAGCATACCTATGTGAGATACGAATTGCGCGGCATTTTATTCTTAAGTAGTTTCATATGTCAGTAAAGCATCACAAAGAAATGTTAAATAATTTACAAATTTCACTTGTATAGTGAAAGTAAAGCGGACAAAGGAGCAGGTGGGTCTTCTCTATGGTAAGATAACACCACCGCTTATTGACAACCGCGCCACAGTCCGCGCATTGGTTGTGTTGCTGGCTTTTTACGTCACTTAATCGGCATTTTTAAGGGCCTCCAATATTCTCACTCAATCAGCGAAATACAAATAACACTGAATAAAGTACTTTTAATAAATTTAACCAATAAGCTCTCTATCTTGTACGAGCCATAATATTTTAAAAAAGAAAAATCTCCAATCTTTAAGAATATGATGAAATTGAGTGAGTACCTATCACAGAACGCTTCCTCAGTTATTATAATTTCTTAAAATCGTATCAAAATTGCAAACTATTACTTGATCATTAATTCAAATTTTCACGCAAAGTAGTACTCCAAACGTAATATTTGTTCAATAAGACGGCTATTCAAAAGAGTAAATTTCAATCGTACCTAGATTAATAATTTAAAAAGACCTCATAGTTCAAACAGATGAAGGCAAAACTTATTTTTTCATATTACATATGACTGCTATAGTTTCACTCATAGCCTTTTGAAATTGAGCTAATTTACTACCATAGATATATAGGTTACTTCATACTAAAACGTAAAGACATCATACATACATAAGTATCGATTTAATCAAATACATTTTTTTTATTCAACATAAATACAAAAGTACAGCTCGTTGAACGTCAAAATGACTCAACCACCAGTTCCAAGCTAAGTCCACTGAGAAGAACCGGAGAACTAATTTCAGTGGGTATCATTTTTTTCTACCGAAAATATATTAATTATGCCAAAGACATACACGCCTTCGATATCCTCACTCACTCTGCGCAGCATAGTACAAGTACCGTTTCACGCTGAGTATTCTGTGAGCCCGTTGTGTGACTTCGGATGAGCCGGCCCAAATAGTGCATCAGCATAGCTCTCCATTGCGTGCGACATTATTATGACACTCGGCCGGCCACTGTATAGCCCTTCCAGAGACTGAATAAATTATAAATTAAATTATAATTGTCCGAACCGGGATTCGGACCCGTTAACTCTCGCTTCATGGTACACTTTTAAAACCATTAAGCTATGAGGTATAAAGTATAAATAATATCTGCGTCAAAGGGTTGAAAAGTAGCTTATTCATGCTATTAATATTCTTGGCAGAAACAAATTGCTACTCATATCTTGGTGTTTCGTAGAGAAAGTTGTGATCGACTTGCCAATGATGAATAAACTAGAAAAATATATTTTTCTGAGCTAGGGCCATTTTGACTTATTTGAAGATTTTTACCAAAATAAAAATTCACTATCATGGTTGCTTTTTTATTAAGCATATTAGCGATAGACTACATTGATTGCCAACCTACCAAATAAGATCTTGAGACAAACATAATAGATACTTAAATGTGTCTTCGTATATATTAAATAAAACAAAATTAATCATCGACACACACTTAACAAGTCTATTAAATGAATGTAGGTTTAATGAAATAATTACTGAGACCAAAATTCAATTAACATTCCGCCGGTTGTAAAAACACGTACTTTTAGTACGAACACAATCTGCATTAAATTAAGTTTAAATGGTAAAAAAGGGTAACACAAATGTCGAGTCGTCTAATAAAATGTTTTATAAACAATCCCAAGCCGTAGTCATAATTTTCTTGGCGTATTTGCTGCGACCACATTTTAAGCACGAAAACTGAGGCACGAAAACAATCGCGTAGAGAAATATTATACATCCATTATTTCTTTAAAAATAACGTAGGGTCCTAACTCCTAGTTAAATGCAATCTATGTACAGATCGCTTATAATATTTAGAAATGTAATTCATTTACAGCATATAATTTAAAAAATCAAAGATATAATTAATAATAATCTGTATGAGTAAGGATATCGGAGGCCCTTAAAAGTGCCGCTTAAGTGGCGTAAAAATCCGGCAACACAACCAATGCACGGACTGTGGCACGGTTGTTCAAGGACGGTGGTGTTCTCTTGCCGTATATTAGAACACCTGCTCCGTTGTATATTATACCATAAAAAGTCGACGTGTTTTTCCATTTACATATATTATTAATATGCCTATATCAAAAAAACTAAGATATACAAATATATAAAACATGTTTAAATGTATACAAATTGCAGTAAATAATGTTTCATTATCAAAATGTTACTTGATGGCAACTTGGACTATGTTGTCGGTTTTCCAGGTTGAAGCAAACTTATGAACGGTGGAATAGTTTTTGAAGATAAATATGTAGAAAATTTGAATTAGTAAGAGATTAATGTTCTCTGCCACTTTGATTACCTCTATCCTTCCTCAGAACTTCCACACTATGAATTGTTATTTTGGCCTACTAAACGAAAAGGCGCTTTTTATGTTATAGCGGACAACGGAGCAGGTGGGTCTCCTATATGGTAAGAGAAAAACTGCCGCCCATGGACATCCGCACCATATTTCGCGCATTGGTTGTGTTAGCTTTTTACGCCATTTAAGCGGTAATTTTAAGGGCCTCAAATATCCTTACTCATTCAGCGAAGCATAGTAGAAGTACTGTTTCAAGTACAATTACCTTTTTAATCTGAGTATTCTCTAACCCAGTGCTATCACGAACGAGAAAGAGAATAAAATATTCAAGAGTATAGAAATAAAATTCTTGCGTTTTGAAATGAATGCACTATATTATACTCGAACGTACTGTCGAGTTAATAAAGCAAATCGCAATTTTCAATTTCATGACGTTACTCGTATGTAATATAAGTTATTCATAACGTATCTTACAGCCCGCTTGAAAAATAAACAGCGTTCGTATGCATTAAAATATAGAAGCTTGCGCGATGCGAAAATTATATGAAACTTATGACGTATAAAAATATTTATTTTCTCTGCAATAGCTAACCTCATATTTACTGAGAACTTTTCTTAAGGATTCACAGAGTAGAAAGATTCATTGTGAGTGAAATTGTTTTTTTTATTCTATAGCGGACACAGTCCGTGCCTTAGTTATGTTGCCGGCTTTTTACGGCAGTTAAGCGGCACTTTTAAGGGCCTCCGATATCCTCACTTCGTCTGCGAAATACATTACAAACAAACAAGTAGTCCCACTTCGGATATGCTTTAGCATGACTCTCATGCATGGTGAGAAATTGTGTAGTAAAAGATTTTCTAGTATTTTTATTTAATAATATAACAAACACAGAAATTCGACGTGTTTCTAAATTATGTTCTAGAAAATTCTTGGCGCTAAAAAAATTTTGGCGGTATTATTCAATTTAAATCAACCTTCGTTTTAATATCACAGATGAACAACAAAACAAGCAATCCCATTTCATTATTACCAGTATTTGTAAGTCATCATCATCATCATCAGCCCATTCAAGTCCACTGCTGGACATAGGCCTCCCCCAAAGACCCGCTGCGATCCTATTTGTAAGTAATTCATATTAATTATTTACTCGAGGGATTTTGGCATATCAAATATTTACCATAGCTATTACTCTTGACTATTAAATAAGATATTATAAAATCAATTTTACGGTCTACTTATTTGATTTATCTACGATGAAAATTAAACTAACACCACCATATTTTTGCATATCTTTCATAACTTAAATAGTATTATAGATTTTTTTTCTATCTTACTGAAACTTCACAAATGGTATACAGTACGGTTATTTTGCTTAAGAAATTCTTATAAGCGAGATTCATATTAGTTCATTTTTTAAATTTTATCACTCCTATTTATTGTATATGACAAAGGGGCTTAAATAGTTTTCAATTGCTGTGTGTGGGCAAATATAATTTAAATATTTAACTGAATTAGTAACATAAGATGACCGCATAAAAATAGTTTGTGCTCTTTCGTATTTCAGACAAAGTATGAGCTCTAACTCTCACGAAGGTCACGTCAGAACAGTTTTATCTGTTATCTGTATCTTTGGATAAGTTTACTGTGTTGTTCCCTTAGGATCTCCCTCGTCATATCTCTATTAACTTTTCCTAAATAGGGCCTCTTTCGCTATGCTTGATTCTATATAGACCACAGACTGATTTTATTACTTAAGACGGTTGTCTAAGTGAATTAAAGATATTTATAAATAAATATACAAATATTTTACCATTTGTGGTTGCTGTGTAGGTAAATCAAGTAAATATTTATTTTTAACATATTGTAATAACTCACATATTTGAGTTACGCGCAATGAAATTAATATAAACCTATAAATAAAGAAGCGACATTATTTTTTATGCTTGCAAAAAAATTCTTTCAATAATTTTAATATCACTTATAAGAGAACACCGCCACATTTGGACAACCGCGCCACAGGCTGCGCATTGGTTTTGTTGCCACTTAAGCGTCACGTACGCGGCATTTTTTTAAGAGCCTCCGACATCTCACTTATTCAGAGAACCACAGTAGAAGCATCGTTTCAAGTACAATTTTACGCTGATTATTCTGTGAGCCCGTGTTATCACTTTGGACGAGCCGGTGCGAGTAGTGCGTTCGCATATGCTTTAGCATGGGTACCCATGGGTTCAACTATATTAAGACACTCGCCGGCCACTGTCGAGTCCTTCCAGAAACCGAATATATTATTATTTAAATTATAATTGTCCGGATTGCGATTCGAACCTGCTACCTCTCGCTTCAAAGTAGACTTATTAAACCAGTTAAGTACGAGGTTCTCAAACTTACTTTACTATTTATCGACATTGCATTCTAAGGTAACTCAGCAATTTATCCGATTTGTTATTTCGTTCATAGCAGTGTACATGACAGCGCTAAGGGCGACAATATTCATATTAAGAAATATTAATTTCTTTAAATATCTGTTTATAGAAGTAGACAATGAGATTTATTAAATAGAATAACGTTCTAGACAGAGACTTAAGTAATTTTTAAAGTGGGTCAAAAATTTACAACTTGCAAATCACAAACACGAAGCCTCACTTAAACTTACGGTGACTTATTTTTCACATGGGGAGCATATGTAAGGCCAAGTTTGTCTTCTGGGAATAGTACTCCATTCTTTACAGTAATAATTTTGTCAGATTTCGTATATATTTTCTGCAATAGGTTCAACTTATCCGTACCCAGTTAATAATAAAGAAAGCCAAATATTCATTTATTTGGTAATGGCAAAAACAATAAAATATCAAATTAATCATAATTAAATTTTTCTTACTATATGTAATTCTGTGTATACTGTTTACTGACTTAGTATTAAAATATAAGGTCTAGATTGCGTTATAATTTCAGAGCTCTTAAATTATTCCAACCTAGAAATTTCAAACTATCCCGTTCAACAGTTTAGTTTGTTTTAAAATATTATAACGATTAAATAAAATAATTAAGATTCTAAAGCAATAACATTGATTGTTATAAATTAATTATGCTTTACATTGACTTAGCATTTGTTTCAGTTGCACCCGTGGTGACTACCTTAAAGTATACTCAGAAGTCGGTACTCATGGCCCGGGACCTCCTGGGGTAAACGAACACTCGAAATGGTCTCGAACTCTTTGCGGTAATAGGAATGACGCCCCACCGGCATTGTACTCTTACGGATCCGCGTTGGTTCTGGAACTAAATAGCGGGGAAAAAGAAACGAATTCTACAGGCTTCATCGGCACGTATAAGTTTATAGATAGACGTAAGTATTCTTAAAACATGTTTCTAGTAATATTGTATTTTTTGGTGTCCTGATAGAATGATTTTTCATTCTTCGTATTTGTATGCATTTCGAACATGAATTACTACAGCCATGTAGCCTTCCTCTTTGTAAATATACCCGAAGCTAATTTTTACACATAGAATTGATTCTAAGCTAATATTATAAGAAGTGTAACATATATCCAGGTCAGTTTTATTAAGCAATCGTACTTTGTAAATATTAAATTTCGTTTATGTTGAGCATTCGTAGTAGTGAAAAACCCGATCTGAAAAGGTTTGTTTGAAAAATTTAATTATCGTAAATTTATTAGTTTAAATTTTCCTCGAAGTTTTGTCCGAATTCTTTGGCTGTTGTTGAAATTTTCTTTCTTTAATTTGTTTTTTTATTACAATGGATGTTATATGAGTGATATCCGTTGTAGTATATATTATGGAATCGAAACCTTCAAAAAATGACTTCAAATACAAAAGTGGACACTAAAAATTCCTAAAAGATAGTATAATTCTAAGTTCAAATTAATAACAGCTTATTTTTTATAAATTACCTAGCCGTTTTGATAACAAAAACTTTGCACAATTCTTTTGAAATTCTTAGAGTAGGTATTACCCATTATCAGCCATTGTCGCGATGAAATTTTACTATAACTCGCCTATTTCTTAGATGTTTCCATTAATACCTTGTGTCAAGTCATGAAATAAAAAAAAATGTGCTGTAATTGACTGATATACCTATTTACTTATTGATCTTTACAATAGAATTTCATATTGTTTAAGGTAATTTCGATACAGATGGTGTTTTAGTAGCAGATTCCGACTGCGATTACGTTTTCAATAGCCATTCGAATAGGCCTAATCAGGGTAAATTTTATAGTCCTAGGTATCCTTCGAGCTATCCTACGAATAGTCAGTGTTATTATCATTTTCATGCAAGGTTAGTGTTACTTTTATTATTTGCTAAAAGAAATACCATACATTGTGAATTTTAATTTTCAAATTATACTCTAATCAACTTAAAATTTTTACTAGTCTGTCCTAAATAAAAAAATTATAAACGTAACTAAATAACCAAAACTAACATTAATTATGGATAAAATTAAATTGAGAAGTTTCATTTATTATATAGGGTCTCCAGTGGCAGAGATCAAAGTTTAAACGAGAGAGAACGTGATTTCAGAACGCATCACGTAGAGGGGCGCGGGAGGCGTCGTTAGTAGGGCCTGCGTTGCGGATTTTTAAGTAGCTATGGAACAGTGTCTATGCATGCGGTGCGGCAGTTATCCTAAAAAAAACCTATTCCGGAACGGTACCATACCATTAATCCCTAGATAACCCGATTTAAGCACTTGCGACTTTTTCTTATGGAGATACTTAAAATCTCTTGTTTACAAAATAAATCCCAGCACTTTGCCAAAACTTAAAGAAAATATTCGAGCTGAAGTCAACAAGATTCCCCAGGCACGTAAACGCGTTTTGAAAATATGCGTGCTAGACTCGAAGAGCGTGCCCGCCTCAATGACCGCCATTTCGAAAAGGTGGTTTTAAAAAAACATAATCCGCTTTAGTTGTAAATTTAATTAAAATACACAACTTTCCATTTAAGGTCTAGTTTTTTTAAAATCTTTATTAAACATTGAATTCTGCCACTGGAGACCCTGTATATCATTCTTTTTTTTCAAAATTAAAGACATTTCAAGTAAATCCTACGTATCGTATGTTTCATTTAATAAACAAAAAACTATTATATTACAGGAAAAATGAAAGAGTAAAATTAGTTTTTGAAGAATCATTTCTACAAAAAAGCGACGAAAGGTAAGATTTTTAATCTAGAAAAAAAATTAAATTATAAATGTTAAGGAGTCAATGGGGCTTGACATGTGTAGATTCTGTAATATTGTTATTCTGTATACCTGAACAAACACTGTTTATATTTGCCGCGCTCTCACGAGCGTCGGTGAAGGCGTGATTGTAGTTTAAGGATACGAGGCATACCACATAATATTATAATCATGGATCGACAGTGTAATAATATACTTTAAATGTCGTTTCTCTAATTACAGAGCCACACAATCTAGTTATTACCTTCTAATAAAAGAGTTAATCTTATATATATATAAGTACAGAAAAAACCCATTATTTATAGGTATAATCATAATGTAAATTGAATGCTCTAACCAAAATTCCAAGTATGAATAACGCCACGATAAGGAAAAATATTTACCAGAAAAAAAAATTAATCACTAAAAGAACATATGTAAAAAAATGACATTCAGTCAATAAATATCTTTGTAAGATACAGCCGACATAAAGTGTAAAAAAGCCATACAAACCATTTATAATATATTTCTAATACTTACAAATAATCTGTTATGAATCTGCAATTTATTATTTTAACCCATTTATTGACTTATTTACCATACATATAAATATGGCTTTACTTAAAACAATTTCAATAATCCATCACTCTCTTACTGATGTGCATTTCTTGTGAAAAAAAGATACAGAATACTAAGACAAAAATCATATTTAAGCACAGTTTGCAAGTTTTAGGTTAAATTGAAGTAGGTAGGTACTCTATTAGTTAATATCAACTTGGAAATGTCATCTGAATTTCGGAAACTTTATCTTTTAGTTGCCTCAACCGGGCGGACACAATTAAAGTTTTTGATGGAAAAGTTGCAAGTGCACCGGTCATTACAATACTGTGCAACGAAATTATAGGTCAGTATTTAAATAGAGATAGACAATTTATTTTACGATATCATCCAAGTTAAATAGATTTTTATCAAAACACCTTACAATGTTAGATGTAGTCAACAATGAAAGAGTAATAGAACATTTCGATGGTAATAAATAATATAAAATTGTGATATTTGTATATATGTAAAGAAATTATACAATGAAGATTTCTTTAATTGAGTATAAAGTGTCAACTTCGTAATGAATAATCAGATCTGAAGTACCCTGTCCGATTTAAAAAAATAAAATTATATCCATTGTCGTTTGTTGTTAGCAAAGAAACAAATAAAATTCATTTTAATATAAAATATTACTTGTAATTGATATAAATATATCAATTTAAATAGTCTCAGAGTTAATTTACTGACAAGTATCATTTTGATTAATTCTATTCAATTGCCCCGAGGAATAGAAATTCGATAAATACCTATATTAAACGACTGCCATAAGCCTTAGTCAATGATGAAAAGACTTTCGTAATTAATTTTCAAAGTTGATTTGAATATAAAATTACAGTGGTATATATTATATTTCATACAATTCATGAAATTAAAATTAAAACAATTTGTTATTAAATACCGACAGTGTAAACCCCATGTAACGTCCGTCGATTTAACGACAAGCCCTTAAAGCGTCGAAATCAATTGGCTTTAGTTGGTTTAGCTTGTCTTCCATCCACCTTTTCTGCTCTCCATTTAACGACAACTCTTTATAACGCTATAAAATGCACAGTCCCCTCAGTGTCGTTATATAGACTTTACACTGTATTTCTATTTAGTATTATTATTAGTATCTCGATTTTCCAATCGGAAGTCGCTATTAATTTATTACTATAGATAACTAGAATAGATTCCCAATAGAGGCTATTATTACAAATGGCGTATAACGTGATCGATATATTATTTTAGGATATGAAATTTTATCCACGGGTCCAGACTTATTGGTGGAATTTATAGCAAAGTCGAAGACGCCTGGTCAGGGATTCAAGGCGAGATATCACTTTCAACCAGATGATAACTCTATTGAAGGTTTAGTAAGCATAAGAATGTATTCTTTAGGATTACGATATTTTTATGGAGAATAAAGACACGTCTCCACACTTTCTTTGTACTATTCTAGCACTGTTATCTCTTTTGTGTTCTAAAATGAATATTGGTACTCCGTATTTATATTTATTGTAGTTTTTGTAGTCTGTTTTTTTGTCTATGTTGGTGTAGTCTATAAAGTGAAAATTGTAAAAACATTGTTTTGGCGGCATCAATCGCGTTTTTTATATGTGTAATAATTGTGTATTTACGACTTTTTATGGGTTAAATTGATGAAGTTTTAAGCAATACCTGCTTTTCATTGGGAACAATTAAAGAAAAGTCAAAGAATTCAATGAAACGTGATTTAATGTGATGCCCTTTTTTACAAAATATAAGAAAAATTTCCACCATTTTACTTGTAATAAATTAAGCCTGGTACTTAAGGGTAAAACTCATATAAAAGCAAGTATCTACAATCACCACTAAAGTTGAAGTATCTATTATAGATGACTTCATATGAAGATTTATATTCGTTTAAAGTACCTACATACATGTAATGAAATTCGAATAGATATTATATTGTAGTGAACTGTTCCAAATGGCTTCAGTTAATAATTATAATCTGAATATTATATAGAGGTTAATTTGCGCTAATGAATTTATAATGTTTCGTATACATGAGTTTGTTGTGTTCTTGCAGATGTTGAAAAAACTTCGGAAGGAACTTCTGTGGGTCCAGCTGTAAGTGCTGCTAGTAAGTTATATTTAATAAAACACGTGTAAATGATGTATAGTGAAACAAATAAAGCAGATATGAATATTAATATATAACGCCAAAATTACACATTTACTTTGTTTATTAAAGTCTTTTAGCTCTATAGCCCCGAGATTGTAACATTTTCCTTACAATACCCGTTCGAAACAGGCTATATCCAACTCTATACAAAATAAAGCCGACTTAATCTGGGCATCGCATAAAAATACCATTACCGAAACGAGGTAACGTTTCAGCATCATCGTGCCATCAAGTATTCAGATCGGATAAGAGTAGGAGCGGCAAATTGATCTCTCCTTTGTACCCATCGCCGTATCCGTCGAAAACGCACTGTCACTATGACTTTTTGGCGCGAGGCAGACAGAGAGTTCGCTTGCTGTTTGAAGACTTCAGCCTGCAAAGGGTTACGGGCAATATAATTGAGTAAGTTTTTCAGTTTTCATAATAAGTGATAACACGGGATCACAGAATATTCAGCATGAAATGGTAATTGTACTTGAAACGGTTCTTCCACTGTTATGTGAGTAAGCTTATCAGAGCCACTTAAAAATGCCGCTTAAGCGGCGTAAAATTCCTTCAACTCAACTAATGCGCGAACCATGGCGTGGTTGGATATGGACGATGGTGTTCTTTTACCATATAGGAGATCCACCTGCTTCGTTCTCCGCTATACTATAAAAAAATAGTGGATCCGACAAATATAATAATAGTGGACTTGACAGTTGTCATTCTAACCACTATCCACCTACCGGGTATGTCTTACGTGACAGTTTTGAATATATTTTGGCCAATTTACATAATATCCTAATTATAGCTTATATATTATTAGGATGTATAAATTATATTATTGAAAAAATTGATTAAAACCCGGTTTTTGAGTAAAATATGTTAAACTATCCATTCATCCATATAAAGTTTCGCGTTTAGCGAGAAGTGAATTTTAAACAATAAACGTAAAAAGTTATAAGTAACATACCTGAAATAGTTTTCGCCATGTTGCAGAGAAATTGGTCAAAAAAAAATGTAAATAAACGATATTCTCCTAGATTCTTATACTATGCCAAAAGCCATTAAGTACGTAACACGAAAACTACCTTAGGTATTTTTTACGAAATTTTCACTTGTAGGACCTGTCCCAAATGAACACTAATGACCGGACAAAACGCCTTTTGTGTTTTCCACGAAAAATTCTCATTTTTTATTAATGTCGACACCGTTTTAATGGGCTACTTCGTTCGGTTTTATTAAAATGTTCACGCAATATTACGATTTGTATAGCAAAGCAATTTAGGATTTTAAATGACGTTGATCTAATAAAAACGATTGACAATAATGACGTACTTTTACATTTAATATAATTAATTAATTACGTTTGAACAAAAAATGCTGGTTACTTGATTTTCATTTGATTTATTAATCATGATATATTGGATTTAATAATGTTTTTACAATTGTTTTTGATTATAGCTATGAGGAGATCATTTATTAATGTAAATATTTTAAAATCAAATACAGAACTCTAGTAATTTTTGAACGCCTTAGGTTTTTTATTAGTATTTAAATGCATGAGTCTAGCTACATTAAACGAAATTATACAGCAGACTCCTTTTGGTTGTTTAATTTACTTTCAAACACAATTTCACTTTGTCAAACCAAATTTTTTATGAATTGTGAGAAAAATTATAACGGGAAAAAACTTAAACTGATTGTTTATATGAAAGAGAACAAAATTAATACTACTATTTTGTTTTATTTATTTCGATCACTTAATAATACTTACATTAGTGTTTGATGATTAAAAAATTGAATTGAGAATTGCATAATTGTTTATAATAGTGAGCTAATGAAGGTTAAGTAAGATGTCGCTGAAAAACCATCTATGATATTTATATTTTTTAGAATATTTGGTACATCTAAGACATAAAATGTTACATACGGTATATATGATTTAAATTTTTAATTAAAAATAAAAAGAAGAAATGGTATTGGTCTCTGGAGAAGTATATGGAATTCTGGTAATTAGCATGGATCTAACTGAAAGATAAACAGTACACAGAATACTCAGCGTGAAACGGTACTTGCACTGTGTTTCGCAGAGTAAGGAGGATATCGAAGGCCCTAAAAAGTGCCGCTTAAGCGGCGTGAAAGCCGGCAACACAACCAATGCGCAGACTGTGGCGCCGTTGTTCATGGGCGGCGGTGTTCTCTTACCATATGGGAGAGCCACCTGCTCCGTTGTCCGCTATAGAATAAAAAACCAATCTCGGAAATAATCAATAACTATCACCAGAACAAACTCTAAGCACTTATTTTTGTTGTTGCATTTATATCTTAATCTCTATACTTACAGTTGTGAAAGCATGGATTCGCTGGACGTGTTTGTCGAGGTGGACGGGAGATTAGAGAAAATGGCGTCGTTTTGCGGTAACGACATACCAAAGGGCATCATGTCGAATGGGCCCAAGCTAGCTCTCGACTTTAGGGGTGTTTACTCGTCACGGTATAGTAGAGGCTTCAAAATATCCTATCACTTTGTTGAAGGTAAGTTCTAAAATATTTTTTACCACTTACGCGAAAATGAGATAAGGCACAAATTGTATTACATAGAAGGTTTAATCTGTTTTTATGTAAAAGTTGCCGAATTGTCGTCAACGTTTAGTCCCACTAAAGAAATTAGGGAAATAAATAATGTTACATCTTAGATTTTCTTATATCTTCGAAATATGTTTATACAATTTAAGTGCTACGGATGGGTCACAAATCTGTTTCATGTTAATGATCTTGTAGATCACATTTCAGCATTATATCAGAATTATTTATTCCTTTAATCGTATTTTTAAACTGACAAAAGCCTTCTAGTTTTATGATTCCAATAAAGACTAAGCTCGCATCATGAAACGTAAATAGAAATTAATTTTTAAACAAAAGTTAATTCTGTATGTTTTCGTAGCAAGTGAACGTAATCGAAACATGGATAAAATAGAATTCATTTTGTGTGGACGGGATTAAGCGGGAAAGGGTAAAATTAAATTCAAATTTCGCAACAATTTTCTGTTGGATGTTTATTTGAGATTACTCTTGATAACTTAGTTACCGAAATAGACAGGTTTTATATATTGTACTTTTAACTAAACTGAACACAACTTTAGCTTAGCTAATCTTGGAAAGAAAATAAAATCACTTTTAGTTATTTTCAGCTACGAATTTGTTAGTGCAAATGGAAATATGATTTTCATTACAGACTACGGAATTACAAACGGAAAACAGTTATTGGAGTTCCCTTGTGCCTTTGTGTACAATAGCAGTGTGAAGGCCAAAGGCGTGGTGACATCACCTAACCACCCAGGATTATACCCACGGGATACTGAGTGTAATTACTTCTTCTACGGCACCAAGGACCAGAGGGTGCATCTACATTTCACACATTTTGACGTTGAAGGTGTACACCCGTGAGTATAAAGACTGCAAGACAATATTTTAATGATCATACGGATATTTAATATCTATTAAATTATAAAAACTTGATTTACTATGAATTAAATTATGAGTTCCAAAATTTAGTACTATTACCGATTTATTATTACTTAAAATGTAATCGAATATCTCTTTGTATGTAAAAAAATCAATAAAATAAATGAAAACAAAAGAAAAATAACGATCGTAAAAACACTTTCTTACCATTCTGTAGCTGCGAAGCAGTATCAGCTAGCGACTACGTTCAGTTAGCGAATGACGGCAATTCGCGCGGCACGAGGCACTGTGGACAATTAAAAGAATTAAAGGTCACCTCCAAGAAGAACTTTCTCAGAATTACGTTCAGATCTAATGACCGTCTCGATGGCACAGGATTTAAAGCAAATTATATTTTTCTTAGAGACAACGAAATGCTTAGCGTGAATATGCCCGCTGTCGGTGGCATAGGTGAGTTGAAATGTCAATCGAAGATGTATTTGAAAGGCTACATAATAAAGGTATCGAAACATATTCAAATGAGCTTATTATATCAGGTTAAAGTACTTGAATAACGAAACGAGATATTAAAACCATTGAAAGTGAGAAGTCATTTGGCCTTTGTCCAAATTACGAAAAAATGTTTTCAGTTTAGCTCTGATAACACCTCCATTAATCTTCATGAAATGTTTTCAGATGATATATGTTGCTGCTAGTAGCTGTAACTTCCGATCAT
Organism: Delias oraia; assembly: GCA_018230265.1. Taxonomy (NCBI): domain Eukaryota; kingdom Metazoa; phylum Arthropoda; class Insecta; order Lepidoptera; family Pieridae; genus Delias; species Delias oraia. Next base: position 38,382 of record DWCF01000219.1, on the reverse strand, counting down.
TCAGAATTCAATATATGTATTTTCATACTATATGTCTTTATATATAACTTGAATTAAATACGTATACTATGTATACCTAGTTACTGTTTTATTTACGAGAAACTTCACTTTAACACAATGTGATCTTAAAAAAACTGAATAACGTAGCGTAGCGTATGTAATAGTATGTAACTTTTGAAGACCGCTTATTAATTTTGTCTAAAATTTTAACAAACAGTAACTGTATTACCTGTGCATTCCCATGTGTACCTTTTTGAACCTTTTTCTAATAGAAAAGAAATATCAAATGATAATGTTTATGTTCCAGATTCACTGAAATACAAGAAGTCGTTGATGTTAGAATTTCATCTTATCCTCCTATACCTAACCCTGAGATAGATGCCCTGGGATATAGAAAATAAATTATTACTGTTGATATTTTGTTGTATCATTTAATTATCAACGTTCAATCATCATTTCAGCCGTAAGACGTCCACTGCTGGAAAATAATAATATATATATCTCACAATATCAACGTTCAATATAAATTATATATTTAGGGTTAAAATATAATCTGATTATACACCTAACTGCTAAAATTTAAGCAATTATTTCATAATTTATTTAGATTTATGTTCTTTTATAATTCCATTGCCAATCTATCATCATTAATTGGTTCAAAAAAATATATATTAAATACCTATTTCATATATGATGCATTGAATTTTAAAATAACTCGTAATAAAAAGATGGAAATCTGGAAGAGTACCAATAATAGGCGAATATTATTTTTTTTATCAATTTAAGATCGACGTAATACTTAATAGATATTATAAATTCGGTACAAGACGTAATAGTATTCCTATATTCCTTCATATAGTATATTTTCTTATAGGTCATTTTTTTTAAGAATGACTTAACACTATGAATTCAAAGAATATCAGTTTAGTAATAATTGTTATAGTATTTTCGTAGTGTCTTTCTTTTATAGGCAACCGAAACGTTTTTCCTCAGATGTTGAAGCCACAACATAACGTGAGATGCATTTATTTTAAGCGAATGAACTACTCTACCCTTGGTTGAGTGGCTTAATAATGAAGTAGATAAGTCTATTACAACATTAGTGAACAAAACAAAACCATTTCATTAATTAAGGTCACGTAACCAAAGGCACTATACTTATATACTATTTGTATACTAGTGAAACTACTTAGTCTTACTTCTGAGTGTTTGTGATTCAAACATAGAGAATCTTTGAAGCGAGAACTAATTCTTTATAACTTTTGATTAGAGTTTATCAGAATTTAATTTATGAACTAAACTGTGAAATGTTGACGTTATCGTCTAGGTTATCCTAGTTTTCACAACCAGGTTGAAGATAGTAAATATTCTGAATTGATTGATCTTAATAGTAAATAAGTTAACATTGAATTAATCAATTAATTAAAGAACTAGATAATTTATGCATAATGAGAAAGCATCAGTTCTTTCTATTGCATCTTAGTGCATGATATCTAAAAAGATTGTAGAAATAATGATATTGAAAAATTGAGGAAAGTTCATTCGTATAGACAACTATTTTAGCGTTCTTGCCCTAACCTCCCGCCTTTTAATACTAAATTAAGAAACTATTGATCTAAATTAAGAACCTTTAATATTTTAAGTAACGCTAACTTTTACGTTATATATAAATATACTCTGTTTTTAATCCAAGCTGGCGAGTTACTAAAATATCACTGTATTAAAATAAAAGGATAATAAAGTGTCAGTTCATCTAAAGTGTTTGCCACGGTTAGCAAGATCGTATGATAACTTCGAGGGATAGGATCAAAAGATTAATTTTGTCTATTTGCAGATTGAATGCGGGTAAACGGGTGACATTAGGATTCTCAATGGCATCAAATGTATCCTTTGCAAACACAAGTGGTCCGGCTGATAAGAGAAAGTTTGGGGCTAAAATGTATTTTATAAAATAAATTTATGTAATTAAATAGAGGTGTCTGCCCGTTTCGGCTTTTCTTTGAGGCATTATAATTACGTAACCTCATTAATAGTCTCACGTTTCAAGACTAACTCAACTCTGTGAAGTATATGAAACATTTTCATCAAGTTATCAAGTTCAAAATAAGTGCTGAAACTAAAATAAAACTTTAATGAAACTAAATTTAGCAAAGACTAAATTTTTATGGTATTTTTCGTAGAAATTCAATAAAATAAATGAAAAAATTTCTATTGAATTTTAGTACATAGTTAACTATTCATTATAAATTTTACTGGAGATAATATAAAAATATTATATAAATAAAAAACTACAGACTCCTTAATACCATAAAGAATATATTTTTTTAATGAGCTTACTATGAAGTAAAAGACACTTGATTTTTGATTGTCGATGGCCCATTATTTATATATATTATATCTTGTTTAATATTAAATCTAAAAAAATATAATTTTATCCATAAGTATTCATATTGCTTAGAGATATGAGTAAAAAACTCTCGCGTTGTGTCAATTTTAGCAATAATCTCTTAGAATTTTATAAATATTCAACATTAATATTACATTAAACATTTTAATATTCGTTCAACTCGTTCCATAAAATAGGTAAGATAGGAGTGGGAATAAAGCCATAAACGATACAGGACGATTTAATTACCTCCTTTTCAGTTTTACTCAAAGTCGGTTAAAAGGTAACTTTTTTCAAAGGTATACTCGTATATGTATGTATACACAGCAATAATAAATAAAAACCTTATATAAAATAATTAAATAGATGAAATTAAAATAATACTAAAGATATTCTAACAGTACTTTATATAAAATAGCTAGCACGTTTATGAAAAATACGCTATTAATATCGCAAAATTTTAAATAAAAATTTTATAGCAGTCTTTATCTTCGAGGCTGGTGCAACATTTTTATCTTTTTGAAAGCCAGTAATAAAATTGAATAATCCTCGTTTTATTTTATTATGGATAAATATTGCGGCAAATATATTAGGAACGAGACGATACATTTCCACTATTTAGATTTATATTTACTCCTTCAAAAATGCACCATTTTGGGGTACGAAAAGTAATGAGGACATATATCTTATTAATATTTTAATATGCAAACTTAATTACAGAATACTCAGCGTGAAATGATAGCTGTACTTGAAACAGTGCTTTATTGTGTTTCCCTGAGTGAGTGAAGTTATCGGAAGCCCTCAAAAATGCCACTTTAGCGGCGTTAAAAGCCGGATTGTGGCGCGGTTTTCTATGGGCGGCAGTGTTCTCTTTCCATATAGGAGACTCACCTGCTAGCACTATTGGCCGCAAAACCATAAAAAATTGTAATTTTTTTGTATTTAGATATAATAAAAATCATAGATATTGCAATATATTGCGATTTTAAACATCAAAACCGTCTTTTAGGTCACTTTGTCACGCATATCAGATTCATTGCGTGTTTTTGATATCTTGTTTTCGCTGAAAAACTAAAAATGTTTTAGTTTGCCTTTAATCTGTACATCCTTTTTTTATTAATATTTTAAAACAGAGATTTATAAATCAGAGATAGAAATGTAATATCGCTCATGTAACTTAAGATAGATAATAGTCCTCTAAATTGTTGTCTGTCTGATATGTTTGAATATCTCGAATCATTCAAACACATACTTAAGTGGAAACACGTATTATGCCAAAGTAACAATACAATTTGAGAACTGAGTACATATGAATCAGTTTGAAGCTGTGAAGATATGTGACGTTAATGCTTGAGTAATTATTATATTGTAATTGAAGGAATTCTATTAATAGAATCTGTAAACAATAACCGATATTTTAGTTTGTGAACTAGAAGGCCACGTAATACATGCCCTTCTTGCATTATAAATCATATATCACATCTTTAACTTTTGATGTATTTCCATATTCCTAATTTTATTTAATATAAAGCTAATTTGATAGTTGATTTATCTTTATTACACTTATCCCTGCAAGGGCTAGAGGTGTTCATGGGCCTAGGATAAGACCGCTGATACTAAATGAGCCTCCTACTTGTTTGCCACCGTTTTTTTTCATGTTTTGGTGGACAACGGAGCAGGTGGGTCTCCTATATGGGAAGCTCATGAAAACCGCGCCACAGTCCGCGCATTTTTTGTGTCCCGATATCTATACTTATCAAAACACAGTAGAAGCACTGTTTCAAGTACAACTACCATTTAGTGCTGAGTATTCTGTGAGCCCGTGGTATGAGTTCGGACGAGCCGGTCCAATTAGTGCGCCTGCATATGCTTTAGCATGGCTCTCCCATGGGTGAAAAATAATTTTAATTTTAATAAATCAATCAAAAACTTACATAGTCAGCCTAATTTTTATCAATGAAAACGTTCTAATAGCTGCAATTTAAAATATACGAATTGTTAATAATGTTTAAAAAAACTATTCGACACTAAATCTTTTTTTCATTTCTGAATCCGAAGTTGTTTAATACTTTTGACAACGAGTAAATAGTTACCTTACCAAAATATTGTAATTTGTATGTAACATCATAATTTTTGCCCTATCCTCATTTGTTTTTCATGGATTATATTTTTTTACAGTTAGATCAATCACAGTCACACACCGCTTTTGCCGAGAATAGACTGGGCTTCATACATCAACTATTAACATAGCTGTCAATTGCTACAGGGCATTTCTCCTCACATTGCCTATACTGCTTTCATTAATAACAGTACCTACTACAAATCCATTTGTGGTGTGTTTGTGTCCGTTGTGTTAAATTTTTGGTACACGTATGAAACTTGCTTATAATAGTAATATAGCCAAGTACGTCGTTTATTGCACAGATAAAAATTATACCAAGAAAAAATGTTATACATAAAAGCCATTTCCTTTATAATCATCGTTCTTTATGCGGGGTTTTCTAACAAACATTTTAATTTCCTCTTTATGCGACCCAACATGAGTTCACCTTGTTAAGCGTTAGCTGTAAATTTAAAAATGAAATACCTATTTTTATATAACGCCACCATTAATATATCAATGAAAATATAATTGTTTAAACAATTATTATTAAAAAAACCGTTTTAGATATTTCTTTGTATATTTTTGTGTCACATAGGAAATATGGAATAAAAAGGTCCGTTTTATAATAGGTATAAAAATAGTTTATAGTTGTGAAAAGAATTTTATCAACTAATTACGTAAATTAATAATACGATTCTTAAAGAGGTTATAATGTTACCAAAAAAGCATGTAAAAGATTCGTTTCAGAATTTTAATGAATTATAAATCTATTTGAGCTAACTTTGCGCGTTTAATATTTGTATTGTTAACACAAAAGAGTTTTTGTCCTCCAAGTTACTATAAATTTAATAAAACCGTAACAACTTTACAACCCTTCCATAATAGCCGAGACATAAATCTTTATGAAACAGCTAAAGCGTCTTAGATACGAGGATCTTTAGAATGAACACCGAATTTCTTTATTAATATAAATATTGATTCAGTTCATTTCAATCTAGTCTCATCGTGTCCTGCCTTATTTAGTTTTGTTTGAGTAAAAGAAAAATATAAAAAATGTTTTGCAATATATTTCATTTTTTGTCTTTATTACGCTGTGTAGATACCCTTACTATAGTCGCTGTGGAATTATCAATCAATCTATTGTTAGAATACTATCTATTCCGAGACGAAAATTTGTTGCTTTCCCCAGAGACGACTTCCTTTTTATTCCTACTCTGTATTATTACGATATTGGTTTTGTCATGTATTTATTTGGATGAAATATGTAATCGAAGAATATATAACAGTTACTTTGGAGATGAAAATATAATTAAATAGAAACTTGGAACCAAGTTGAGAAATTATAAATTTGTATAAATATTTTTAAACATTGAAATAAGAACAGCCATACTTTTATTCATTTCCAGATTGAATAACTACAATAACTGTAAAGAAAGGCCTCAGCTATGTCTACCTCATTATAAAAATGATATTTGTAATATAAAAAATACTCTATAACGGTACGTGTACATTATTAAAATATAGTATATAAAAATAATAATAATAATTTTATATATATTTTAATATATAATTCAGCTTATAACAACATAAACTATTAGGATAGTGCTCTGACGAGTAGCTGCCATGAGATACTAAGCATATTTATCATCTCTGATGCTACAGTTAAGTTAATTGTTTCTCATATGGAAAATTTTCAAAATACAATTATTTCAATTGGAAAATAATTAAAGGTGTGTATTTTTTATGGTATATCGGTCAACTGAGCAGGTAGGTCTCCCATATAGGACGAGAACACTGTCGCCTATAGAAAACCGCGGCACAGTCCACGCATCGGTTGTGTTGCCGGATTTTTACGCCGCTTAAGCGAAATTTTAAAGGGCCTGCGATATCCTTATTCACTCAGCGAAACACAGTGAAAGGACGATTTCAAGTACAACTTCCATTTCACGCAGATTAATCAGTGAGCCCTTATATCAGGACGAGCTGGCCCAATTAGTACGTTCGCATATGCTTCAGCATGGCTCTCCCATGGGTGTGACAGTATTAAGACACTCGCCTGGTCACTGTCAAGCCCTTCCAGAGAATAAATTATAAATTAAAACTTTTACTCGAAAGTATTTTAACGTTCCACTAAACAACGGTTTATGATTCTCATTGTCTACTTTTGAGGTACGACGCCACATAGTTATACAGTACGCCGTCTATCTGTGTTTAATAAATTTCATGAAATATTATCACAAACATTTAAACCGTCCACACGAAAGCTCTAATTTCCTGTCTAGTTCGTTTCGACGGTTCCTTTGTCTTACGTGCTGAAGCTCTGGTACACACGCGACTAGTCGCAAAGATAATATTTAATTTTATAGGTCGTTCATAAATATTTAAATGGAAATTGAAGAAAAATTATAAAATTAATAAATTTCGTTTAAATCAATAAATTGTAGAACAACATTAATAAGCGAGTAACATTTTTTTTATGAATAACATTTTTTTAAGATATAACCGCCGCCTGTGATCAACTATATCGTAATTCGCGCTTTTATTGTGTTGCAGGCTTTTATGTTGTTTAAGCGGCATAACTTTGTGGATCTCAGGTAACCTAGCTAAGAGAATAGTTTAATTACATGAGTGGTTGGAAGTTCCATAAAAGGTTTGGCTTTAAGGTAAAATTAAAAGTAAATATTTTGGATCGCAGAAAAAGTCGCAAGATTAGGCATTCGGGATTAAATGTGCTTCTATATCCTTTCATTATACTTCAGTCATGCGTGTAGCTAATGTTTCAAAGATAAAAGAAACAGTTTTTTATGTGCGTTTAATGTTTTACCTTGAACATTAATTTCCTAAGTCGCCTGGTATTTTGGAGGATTACAACGATTGAGTCACACCATGTGCTTAAATTACTTTATATCAACAAAGATAAGAGGTACATTTAATTTAAATTACGTGTTTTTTTTAAACCGTAGACGAGAGCCTCGTAGCTAAGAGATCTAATAAGTCGACCATGAAGCGAAAGGTATCGGGTTCGAATCCCGGTCCGGAAAATTATAATTTAATTTATAACTTATTCCATCTCTGGAAGGGCTTGACAGTAGCCGGGCTAGTGGCTTAATACTGTCGCATCCGTGGGTGAGCCATGCTTAAGCATATGTGGGCGCAGTAATTGGCCCGACTTGACTGAAGTGATATCACAGACTCACAGAATACTCACCTTCAAATGGCAGTTGTACTTGAAACGGTGTTTCTACTGCATTTCACTAAGTTAGTGAGGATATCGGAGGCCCTTTAAAATGCAGCTTAAGTGGCGTAAAAAGTCGGCAACACAATAAAGAACAAGAAACAAACATATATATATATTTCTCCGCTATACCAAAAGAAAAACTGTACGAGTAAACCCTCGTATGTTTGTCAAACTTTAAATTTAATATCACCGACATTAAGTTTACTATTAATATGTATCGCTAATATTCACGGTAAACTTATCGCGTTTTTGGCCTTAGGATCGAGATAATACGTACTTATGTATTACATTCATATATATATTATATATATTATCATATATATTATCATATATATTATCATATATATATTATATATATATAATATAATTGATTAAATCTGCAATTATCATTATATTATCTATTGGGTCAATCTATATAAACCTTTTTACATTTGGAAAATTTCCTTAGCCGATGGTCGCATTTGATTGAATCTTTCGTTAAAATTTAAACGTTAATTATATAAATTTAATTATAAAGTGCCGGCAACATAACCACAACGCTGATTGCAGTGTAGTTGTTAACGAATAACGCTGGTTTCACATATTTATTAATTTTGTTTTATACTTACCAATAAAACGTAATTAAAATTACCATAAGAAATTACTATACACATAAATACTAAAGGTATGTATAAAAAAGGGTAGCGTCTGGCTGTTTGCTCTACAAGAAGTGGCTGTGCACCGGTTCTCAGCGCCACCTATAGTTAGTAATGAAAAATGTATATGCTGACGCAGTAAGTAACCTAATCAACCGGATTGATACTCTCAGAATAGTACCTTTACTGTTCTCCTGAGTGAAAGAGGTAGGTACTAAGTGATGTAGTAGATATAACTTATTTCAGTGGCGAAAATAAAACACAGTAAAAGCCACGATTACAGCTGGACACCTTATGTCGGGATACCAGCCGTCTGCCACGTCGACCGAAATATCAAAATGATGTGAGTAATAAATCATAGCTAAAAGTTATTGATTATAAAAAAAACGTTATTGAAACTTCAAACAAAATAACTATTAAGAAAATCGCGTTCCTTATAATCTTTTTTACGCTCAGGCAATGCAAATATAAAGTAGTTTTTCCTTCCATAATCCCCGTATTACAGCGAGGTAATACATTATTCTGTAAGTACTGTACATAGGGGAATAAGTCGAGTGCGACAGGACGTCAGCAGTGGCCGTGGGTTGAATAATTTAGTTCGCCCGAGTCGGAGCCTCACGGATTTCGGCCAATCTTATACTACTTAACTAGAACACAGCTAAGGTTCATGTTTTTTTCGAACACTTACTAGCTGATCCACTTTATTCTATAATAGAAGAGTTATATTAAAATCAAAGAAGTCTCCATTATATAACATAGTTTAAAAAAGGCTACATTAAATTAAAAATGAATCCAGATTAAAACATTAATGCGAAGGTTCGCAATATGTCGCTCAGGACAGGTGACATGCCGCTCTAACGGCTCCGTTAATGACAATCGTTTAGCGGTAACTACACACTAACTAAATATTTAACACGCGGAAGGAAACTAAATTGTAATAGAATCGCTCTTTTATATTTTGCATCGTACCGTCCTAAATTATTTATTTTTCTCACTTTTATTCCAGTACGTGGAAACTTGCCCTTTTGAAAGAAACATATATACACAGACTAAAAGTATTTTTAAACAATAAATAAATTAATGACATAATATAAGCAAAACTTATACAGGAAAAACTCCACACCATGAGGCTTTTTCTGTTGAATAATTCGAGAAAAATCTATCTACGAAATTACTTCGCAAATTACTAAGGAAGATTTCTAATGAGATCATTCCAGATGTTATGACGCAAATCATTTATGGAATGGCCTGTCTTATTCGCGAAATGCTATAACTTTTATTTTAGAAGACGTCTGGAATATGAAACCTTTTCAGCTGGCGATCCATATTGAAATTTGCAAAATATAAAATAGTGTTTTCAAAAAAGAACAGGTAATACCTACTTTTCAAATGCGTTTTGTTCTTTTTTTAAAGAAAGGAAGGCTTTTTTTCCTACTTTAAAAATAGCATTCTATTTTTAAAGTAGGATTTTAAGACTTTAATGGATTCTAGGTTCTGTTAGTTTCTTTAGACTTTGTTGTGTAGTGATAAATAGGTGTTTCCATTGTCTTATGACAGCTATTTGTTTTACCGTATTAGCCTGAAAAGGTGTGATAAGGCTGTTGCAATAAAGACATTTACAAAAATATCATGTAAATTATATTTTACAATATTTGACTAACATATATACTGATTGTATACAATAATAGACATTTATTAGTTCAAAAGGTAGCTCGTAATTAAGAAAATAGTTTCAAAGTAGTTTTATTAATGTAGTCGAGCGAAAAAAACCAGATAGAATGCAAAAAGGTAAATCTTGCATTATAACCTAAAACAAATCTCTTTCAAATCTACTTCAATAACATTTAATATACAATAACATCTCTGCTTCTTAGACATCAGGTTAAATATTTTAATCAATTATAATTAAATAAATATAACATCTTATATACCTTTTCTTCTTTAAAAATGAATTCTTGGGAGCCTCGTAGTTTAATGATTTTAAAAGTGTATCATAAAGCGAGACGAATCGGGTTCGAATCTCGGTTCGGACAATTATAATTTATTCGCTCTCTGGAAGTTCTCGACAGTGGCCGGGCGAATGTCTTAATACTGTCGCACTGATGGGAGAGCTGTGATAAAGCTTATGCTGACGCACTATTGGGCCGGCTCCTCCGAAGTTATACCACAAGTGGTAAGAATACTCAGCGTGAAACAGTACTTGTACTGTGTTTCGCACAGTGAGTAAAGACATCGGAGTAAAAAGATAGCAACACAATCAATGTGCGGACGGCGGTATTCTCTTTCCATATAGGAGACCCACCCGCTCCGTTATCTGCTATAGAAAAAACAATACTGGTACATGAACTATACAAATAAATTTAACAGATTGTTTTTTCTCTAATTATAATATTATATATGTTAATTTCAGAGTTTTTCACCAGTAAATTCTAAGACAGATCATTCAGTAATCAATCTAATATAAAATGTCCTTCAAGACAGTGTTAGGTGCGCAAAAATTCAAATTAAGAAACACTAATTTCTTTCTACGATATATTTTAATATTGAAGCTATTGTATGGTTCCCAATATTTTATACACAAATGTTTCTTCTTTTGTGAAGTTATAGGCAAGTACCTGCTGGAAAAAGGGTTTGGGTTACGAGTTAATAATTAAGGTGAAATACAATTGGAACTATATTAAGGAAAAGTGTACTCAGTCTGACTGACGGGTCAAGTGGCAATAAAGCAAGCTTTATTCAATTTAAATACGCATTTTGATGATACAACTTTCATCATTTGTGATTTGTATAATTTTGCTGTTACGTTTTTTTTATAATAAAGCGGACAACGGAGCAGGTGGGTGTCCTATATGGTATGAGAACACCGCCGCCCTTGCACGACCACACCATAGTCCGCGGTTTGGTTGTGTTGCCGGATTTTTACGCTGCTTAAGCAGCATTTTTGAAGGGTCTCCGATATCCTCACTCACTCAGAGAAACATAGTAGTACCATTGCTACTACAACTACCATTTCACGCTGAGTATTCTGTGAGCCCATGGTATCGCTTCAAACGATCCGGCGCAATTTGTGCGTCAGCATATGCTTCAGCATGGCTATCCCACGGGGTTTATCTGTCTTTATTATAAAATTATTTTTTTCATATGTTAGTTCTCATAAATAGGAACTTAAAATTTTACGCATTTTTTAAACCCTGATATTAATAGTCAAGTGTACATATTAAAATGCGTTTTTTTTAACTGATTGGCCAGTATCTGGTCATTCATATGTTAGATATGTATATTTTAAATTAATTTCAATTATAACCGAACAAGAATTACATGATCCAGCATTTTTATTTGAAATTAAATTTACACCTTGACGAGGGTTGAGCTATGATAACGCACTCGCGTTAGCCGGTTAATATTTCATACACACTAAGTCAGGTTTATGACGAAAAATCATTAATAAGGTGGAAAACATTATTTTCATAAGACACACCATTATCAGGAGGGTTTTTGTTTGCAAAAGTATAAATATATTGTGCCAATTTGGATGTGTAGTTCAGCTAATTCCTTGGAGTTCCTTCCTTCGATTCCCATGTGTACACAGTGGGTTTTGCAATCTAAGAGGATTTATCTAATCTAATATATTTATAAACGTCTTCGGCAAGTGACATTGATAATTATTTCATATATTAAGTCTAAAGATTGATGTCCTGGGTACATAGCCCTTATATACCTTTACACTGTGATGTCTCTGCGATTAGATCGAGACATTCGCTAAGAAACTAATGCGAGTCAACGCCGTACGTTGCATCCCGAAGGTCTTCCTTAGACTTATTCCTAAGAAATATTAGCGGTGATCATCTAGTTTAAATATAAATAAAAAACCAGCTTATAATTGTGGTTATTTATCGCATCATAATTAACACAATAAACTTACTTGACTTTCACTAGTGAATTCATGTTATAATTTTCGTAAACCTTCAACTGAAAAGTTTAAACAATGTGTAATGAAATAGAAGAGAAATAGTATGTGAAAGATTGAAATAAAGGTGTTTCAATCGCCACAAAATAGTTTTATTTTTCTAAGTTCAAACAAATTATGAATTTCTAAAAGACAAAATTATACAGTTTATAATCGCTTTTTGGTTGAAAATCTACTTTTTCCAGGTGAAACTTTGAAATACAAACTTAAATACCTCTGTGAAGTCTGTTTATTCTAGTAGAAATGGTCGGATACAAATTCAGACAGCCTAAGTTATGCGGTTGATAGCTGATGTGTGAAATGGAGATACTCAAAAGGAATAAACATTTAGGTTGTAGCGCGTGGAGGCTTCAGATAACGAAACAATAGATGTTTGGATACGTGTGATTGACTTTGTCGACTGTTCATGACTGCTCATAGAGTAAGCGTACATTTATAGATGCGTTCATTTTCCTGTAAAGTTTTTAAGAGCTAGTGTCCCTTGGTTCTGAGAGCCTCGTAGCTAAGTGGTTTAAGTCTACCAAGCATCGAGAGGTATCGTGTTCGAATCCCGGTCCGGATAATTATAAATTATAATTTAATTTATTCAGTCTCTGGAAGGGCTTGACAGTGGCCGGGCAGGTGTCTTAATATTGTTGCATCTGTGGAAGTGCTATACTGAAGCATATGCGGACCCACTAATTGAGCCGGCTCGTTCGAAGTGATACCACGGGCTTATAGATTACTCAGTTTGAAATATGCTGCTTATCTGTCTGGCACGGTTTCCGTGGGCGGCGGTGTTCTCTTACCATATAGAACAACCAACAACCACCTTCTCCGTTATCCGCTATACCATAAAAAAACAATTAAGATATTAACAAAAACGACAAAGTCAAGTAAAATTATTTTCTTGCACATGTCTTCGTCGATCGCAGACCGTCGGTAAACCCCCATTCTAGTGTGGCTAAATAAAACGGCTTATAGAGAGCTTTATACATATAAAAGAACAGAAGTAGTAACCTTTTTACATTCCAAGTTTAAAAATTTGTTTGGCCCAGAAGGCAACTTTAAGAACGACCCCACAATCCCCGTAAAGTATGTAGGCTCATGCCTAGAAGCCAAGACGACGGTCAACCAAACGAGGCACAAATAAATATCGTATCTGAATTGAATTCTTATAATAATAATCTTGGTCAGCTTAGTAAAGCAATCACAGCTTTTGATTTATGTCTTCATGAGCCAGTTTGATAGATCGTTTCATTTGCCTACCTTTCCAACTTCGGGTCCATTAAATCAAGTTTCTCTTAGTCACCAATATTGGGTCTTATGTAAGCTTATAGAAAACCTTTATAGTCTTAAACTGTATGTAAATTTAGATAATTTTGATTGGAAAATCATATAAACTAAAATATCATCCTAACACAAAGTATATATAGAGTGTAATCTCGAAAATCTGAACCTCGTTTAGTTGAAATCCTCATTAAGTTGAAAAAAAAAAATGATATTACCTTCCTTCTGATGAATGATTTCCCTCTTTTTTTCTTTTCTTCTTTAATTTTTTGCAGGTAGTTACGTATTTATTACCCTTTATTGTAAATTACTATGCAAGCTAGTAAGTTATTGTTTAACAAAAATGTTGGACACTGTAACTTTTCTTAATACATTAAACGATTCGATTTATTCGAGATATTTAAAGGAATAGTATTTATATATTTATATATTTCGATAAAATGTTTAGATTCAGCAGGACTTACCATAAAAAACAAAAGAACTAAATAATTAATTTACATAATAAATACAACCTTACCTTTTTATTAAAAATAATATTTAATTAGATTCGTAAAAGGAAGACATGTGATCATCATTTATGAAAATAAATCATGATGTTACCTACACACACAATTCATATTGTTGGTTTTAATTAAATTTCATGAACGCGTGAAACTTTTCGCTTCGTAACAGATGAAGCTTTACCCATCCATTTAATTTTATAAATGTAAAAGTGACTTTGTTTGTAAAGTTATTTAAAGTTTTAATATCTAGTTCCCAGGCCACATAGACGTAATGTTATGGACGAGAGTCTAATATCCCTAGCGTATCCCTTAAAGGGCCGGTGGCCTTTATGGGCACCGTGGCCCATGGGCCGAGGAACACTTATCCTAAGTGAGCCTACTTCTTGTTTGCCAACGTTTTCATAAAGAAATAGATAGTAGACTATAAACATACTAGTAATACTCGTACAAGAACTAGTTCAAGAACGTCAAGTCACTGCCTCTATTACTCCAAACATATTTAATACTAATATTTGATTAAAAAATTTTAAAATGTATATTTAAATGCTTTAGCATTGATATTTAATCTAATTTGAATCAAATCTGATAGTTCATTTTAATTCTTATTTTAATTTAACCAAATCTTTAACGTAAAATAGGTTTACTAAAACAAATTATGTAGTTTTTTACCTTTAACTGCCATCTTGTGGCACAATAAAGAACTATAAACATTTTGTATGGAAAATAAACACAAGAGTCTAATTTTTAATATTTATTAATACGCCATCTGACGCATATCTTTTAAGTAACTACATGAAATTTTCTGTTCTATTATAAGTTTTTAACACAGAGGGTAAATAAAAATCCTTATATTATCTATAAAAGACAAACTAGATTATTATAGAAGATTATTTTCGATTTATGTCTTATTTAGATATTTTTAAAGAGACAAACTATGATTATGTAGATTTAATTTTAAAAAAATTAAACTAGTTTAGTCACCACACATATTAATTACTGTTACCTATATATACTCAGAATATATTTTTAGTTAGATTGTTATTTTTTAGAAGAAAAAAACTAAAAGCTTACCATAACAAAGAAAGTATCAAGTATCCACCTCGGAGACAAATTATTTAAGATGACATGTAATAATTACGTACCCAAAAACCAAGTAAATGCAATATTAATATAAGATGTTTTTATGACCCATAATAACATGCTGTAGCGGTACCTTTATGGTATCAATAATTCAATTTTATAATCATATTTTTTATTTGGTTAATATTGCCGTTATAAATTAAAATATTGTGCTTAGGGTACATCCAACCTCTTAAGCCTTTTTTACAACACATTACAAATAGTTGTTATAAGATGTCTCCGTACCCAACTGTCTTTGTGTCTGGCTATAGTATCGTAGGTCCTGAACTAAAACTGATTTTATGAATGGTGGCTCCTATCTTCTTCAATTTTATAGCTCTGCGTTGTAAAATCTATCAATGAAGTTTAATATATAATTAGACATTATATCATTATAAACAATTAAAACGTAAGGCAACTTTATAAAAACCATTGAAATTTCTAATAATATTCTTCTTTGAGAGCCTAGCAGCTTAATGGTTTTAAAAGTGAACCATGAAGCGAGAGATATCGGGTTCGAATCCCAGTCCGGCCAGTTATATTTTAATTTATAATTTGGCACCCGTAGGAGAGCCATGCTGAAACATATGCTGACGCACTAATTGGGCCGGCTCGATTGAAATGAAATCACGGGCTCACAGAATATTTAATGTGAAACGGTACTTGTACTCTATTTCGCAGAGTGAGTGAGGATATCATAGGCCCTTAAAAGTGCTGCTTAAGCGGCGTATAAAAGTCGTCAATACAACCTATACGCGGACTGTGGCGCGGTTGTTCTTGGGCGGCGGTGTTCTTTTACCGTATAGGAGACCCACCTCCTCAGTCTTCCGCAATAGAATAAAAAAATCGACCTAAGAGAAAACTCTGGTAGAGAAGCGCGGAAAAGTTCTTACTTTTCCACCCGATACGTTTTAGGGCAAGAAGTCTGATCATATGAAATCAATTATTATCTGTTCGGTGATGATTCAAAACAATGAATTGGCTGTAAAGTAACATTTTTATGACTTAACTCAAATTTAATCGTAAATAGTTGATTATGAGCCCCCAATATTGATGTAAATTCTCGGTACGTACATACGGTTGCGACGTTTAAGGTGTGCAAATGTATTTATTATTTCATTACAAAAAAATGAAATCGCCAGCGTATATAGCTAAATACTGACCGCTTTATACAGTTCCATAATAGCATAACCTAAGAAAACGAATTACATAGATTAATGACTGCAAAATGCATGCAGAGCGGTATTTGCGCTAGATTAAAGGACTATTTTCTCCGTAGCATCCAATATGCCGGCGCAGTGCTACGAAGTGCAAATATAAGCGAGAGGATCACCGGCGCGCGTCCATACATAGCTCTGTCGAGACCTTGTCTGCTTCGCAAGGACGTAAGCCTGTAAATCCTTCCATTTTTGAAACAGCCCGAGCGCGGGAAACATCAGTCAAGAGGCTTTATTTAAGGATTACTGATATTTGGATACTTTTAAAAGGTAAGATTGTTCTTAAAAGACATTTTAACTTAGTAATGCATAAAAATATTTATAAAAATACATTAATAATTTAGTATTAAAGGGAAATATATCCAAAATTGTGAGTTACAATAGATTCCTTATAAAAGTGACTTTGCAAAATGCCTCCTCTCTCTAGTCGTTGTGACACCATAATATATAAAGATTATATAATATTAACCCATAACAATAAGTTTATATGTTTTCAAATTAATTGGAACTATCAATAAATTGTCTAGTTATTTTACGTAATAATAAAATGAAATATGGCACGATTATAAAAAAACTAAAAACAATATTAGAATTTGTCTTTAAATTATTTTTTGAAAATTAAATGTAACCTAATAATCTATTAGATGTAATACAAAGTGTGTTACAATTTTTCTCTGCCTGTGTGAAATAATGTAGACATTATATAAATATAACAAAACACACTAAGACTGTTTAAAAACCGTTTTATACCACATTAATATTACAAAACTTTGTACCTTACTAAAACAATTGAATTAAAACGCTTAATATGTATTTAATTTCATTAAAGTATTACATAAATGCATTAAAAAGAAAAAATAATTGCCGTAAAATATTTTCTTTATAAAATATTTACGTATCAACTAAAATCGCAGTGTCGTTCAATTCTGGCCATTGTATTAAGAAATCGAATTAGAAATGCAAGAACAGTGTGTGAGTCGTAAAAAATAAGTAATTGTACACCTAAAAGATGTACTAATGCTAGAAAAGTTTGATGGTTATTTTTTTTGCAAGAAGCAGAGTCTCATATCTTTTATTCCATTTAGTCGTTCGCTTAGGAAAGAAATATTCAACAATTTAAACTAAAAAAAGAATAAACGTCCTTTTATGTATATTTATTATTAGATATCAGTATAAGAATTATGTTTACAATCTTCATGGCTTAGTCAGGTGTCAGACAGATGTCTGGCATTCAATACTAGTGAGACGAAAAAACATTGATTCTATTCCCGTGGAAATCAATAAAGTTAAGTTTTTAGACGAACATTGAAATGGACATTATACTCTGCAACGATAATTACTTTACTAGGCTACTATTTTAAATAAAAACCTACAAATTAACGGCTTGAACTCGCCAACTACATAAAGTAAATACAATAAGTGAGAACTCAGTAATCTTACAATCTTATCAATTCAAGTTTTGCAAAGAGTGAAGGTATCTTTTTTATTGGGCCTATACCCATTGTCTTCACCATTTAAGCTTATCTTATTTAATTTATACAACCTCAAATTACAGTGCCGATATCTAAAAACTATACATTTTTAATAAGAGTTGGCGTGTGTTGGTCAGATATGAACATTGCCCATATGAGAAAACGAAAATTATTTTTCCTTTGTTGCGGCTTCTGTCGTTAAAAGTGAAGTCATTAAATTACATCAATATTAAGTTTAAGGTTAGGTTACGTGATATACTTTGGTACCATAACAATAAATTAATAAATAAAGTACATAAGCTTGTTTGTTTTTCTTAATGCAGGAGTTTCTTTTATCTGATAAGGTCCCAAATACGGTTACAGAAATACCTATAACATCCAGAGGTGCGTGAATGAACTCATTAATCAAAATTTTAATACAGCATTTAAAAATTAAGCGTTGTTATGCTAATAAATTGCAAAGTTAATATGACTTTTATTATTTTATTACATTTGCTTCGACAACTCATACGCTTTTAGTTCACCGAAATCGTTAAAGACATTACCTAGTTGTAAACCGTACACGTATTTAAATTTATTATTGATTGAATTTAACAGTTTCATTTAGAATATGAATATTACGGTCATTTCGATTTTAGTGTAAAAATAATTCTTTTTTTCAAACGTTTCTTAAAGATACGGTAAAATACAATACGGGTTCACAATAAACTAGGAGCTGTTATATTAAAAAATGTTACGTTGGCGAGTTATGTGTGTTATTTCATATAATACAATGAGCGACTTGTGGTGTACCTAGGGTATTGCACTCTTTATTCCCGTTCTATTTATATGAACTTGCATTCTGAGGACTGTGCTATAAAAAGTATAGATAGTTACAACGATGTCAATAATGAATGCTTGCTGCAGGTGGAACCAGTTTGGTTCCTGACAAAGCGTCGTTAGTACTTATTGATTGAAATATAAACTCCTATATTCTCGTAGGGGACGCATAGCTGTGGGCTTTTGATATTTATCGTATGAGATTCTCGTGGCATTGTTGGGGTGGATTTACGGTGTGCTTTTAAGGTCAAGGTCTTGCGATACCAATAAATTTGTTATTCCAATCCTTATTTAATCGAGTTTATTCCGAAAATATTCTTTGAATACTTCCGATACAGTTTGATAACATAAAAAAAAGGAATTGGTTAATTTACTTCGTAGCTAACTGTTTTAATAATTCTAAGGGTTCAAATACCAGTCCGTACAATTATAAATTATAATTTATTCAGTCTCTCGAAGGGCTTGACAGTCGCCTAGCGAGTGTCTTAATACTGTTGCACCCATGAGAGAGCCATGCTGAAGCATATGCGGACGCACTAATTGGGTCGGCTCTAGGGAAGTGATACCACGGGCTCACAGAATTCTAAGCATGAAATGGTAGATGTATTTGATACGTTGTTTCTACGCTGTTTCGCTGAGTGAATTATGACATCGGAGGCCCTTAGAAATGCCGCTTAAGTGGCGTAATAAAGCCGGCAACCCAACCAATGTGCTGACTGTGGCTTTATTGTCTATGGGGGACGGTGTTTTGTTACCATATAGGAGACCCACCTGCTTCGTTGTACGCTATACAATAAAAAATATACAGAACAATATTGGTTTATAAATTAATACAATTTTTAGATTTGTTTATCATTAGATTACCACTTTGCTCGGATATCGGTTGAACTAAGTTCAGAAGTAGGGTAAACATAATTAATTGTTGTCCTTGCAGTAAATAGATCAAGGTACAAGCGAGGGCTGGAAACAATGAAAACGGCTCCTACTACTATTTATAATTACAGTAACATTTACAAAGGCAGCGAGAAGAAACCTGTAAATGTGTAAAAATTTTATGTTTACTTCAAATTGTACGTAATATCAGTAATATTATTCTCATGGTATCTAGTTTGGTATGTGCTTTGGAAGAGACAGAAGCTTTTTCGCGACTGTAGCAGGCTTTGGTGCTGAGGCGGCCGGTGAAATGGGAGTGGGCTGTGCCCGCATAGTCACAGCTTTCGCCTTTCTGGCTGAGTTGCCTGCAAGGTTCACTCACTGATTTTATATGCATTTAAAAATTAATTAAATAAATCTTTCATTTGTCTGACACGAAGAAGGAGTAAAAATAGCTATTTACATATTTAACTCTGAGATGATGTGATAAAATGGCTTTTATTTAAGTATGTAATCGATACGTTAAAATCTATTTATTATTTTAAAATATCTATGGTGTAACGGACAACGGAGCAGGTTGGTCTCCTACGTGGTAAGAGACGCCCATGTACAACCGCGCCACAATCCGCAATTGCTTGTGTTGCCGGCTTTGTTACGCCGTTTAAGCCGCATTTTTAAGGGCCTCCGATATCCTCACTCAGGGAAACACATTACAAGTAGAAGTCATTATTTTGCATTTAGACCATTACCATTGTACAGTTTTCCACTTGGCATATTTGGCAGAGCAGCCAAGTAGGACTTAACCCAAGTTCAATGCCAAGAATCCGTTCTTCTTGATAATTTTGTATTTGTATTCTTTACACGGAGATCGCCGTATATTGTGATCTCAGATCAGAAATTGCATTAATTCTTATATTTTAAATGAAAATACTTAGTTAACCGTTACGTTTAGTGTCAATGATTGTTAATTATGCAGTATATCACAGAATACTGAACGTGAAAGGGTAGGTATACTTGAAACGGTGCTTCTACTGTGTTCGCTGAGTGAATGAGAATATCAGAGGCCGTTAAAATTTCGCTTAAGTATCGTAAAAAGAGGGCAACACAAACAATGCGCGGACTGTGGCGCGGTTGTCTATGGGCGGGGTTGTTTTCTTACCATACAGAGGACCCGTGTGCTCCGTTGTCCGCTATTCCATAAAAAAATTAAGTGTAGGTATTTTGAAAAATATGTGACTAACTTTAGCTATCATGTTCCCCTCGACTCTAATCTACATATCTACTATTCTTTAATAGTCACATCATTGAAAACATGCGTCATCATAAAAAAGACGCCTTGGAACACCCAAGCAAGGTCAGCGAACTTAAAATTAAATGATTCCCAAAACTAAATTGCCCGATTGTTATCTACAAACATGAACTAAATATGGATGTTTTGCTGTACATGGCGCAGAATTACAAAGATATTTTTTTGTTTCTGCTTTTAATGGCCAAAAATAATTACCACAAAATATGTTTTGTTCTATATCAGTTTTCTAAGTAAGGATATAGTAGATATAATTATTTTTTATCAGAGAAATTCACCCATCGATATAATTAAAAGAATAAGAAAGAGAACGTTTCTTCTTCTTCTTTTTTGTAATGGTTCTATGTTGCAATCAATATTAAAAAACAATTATATAAATATCGTAACAATTTTTTTTATGTTTTTCTTATGTATACTGAAGATTGCAATTTCGGATCCTGTCCGGTTTTATTGATTTGTTGATTAGAACATGTATCCATAAATGGTAATAAAGTTATCGAAGAAATTAAATACATTTACAGAAATTATTTACCGTTGTTTAAATATTCGTTGATTTGCTACGGTTTAATTAAAGCTATTAATATTTTTAATATTCAACCGACAATCGAAGATAACTATTAGACAAATCTTTAATTAAACCCTATTTAAAACTATATTTATATCCCCTGTAACAAAAGTTTCAGATATTTTTTTAATTTATTCGAAATCCTGTTTCCCGTCCTGGGAATATATCTCGGGCCTAGGATATATTGTAAATTAGATATTTTAAAGCTTGACGTCATATACAGTGTCGGTAAGATTCCAAAAGTAGTATGAAAAACCAAATATGATATATCATGTATGGTTATGGAACAATAGAAAAGAGCGTACCGTGATCTGTTGCACAATTAAAGAAGTTGAGAATCGCCGGATGGTTTAGATTATATCTGCAACCTTCAGTCCATGACGGAGACTAAATTAGATATGTAGTAGACTCATTTGTTTCCCATAATTATTGTATAATTTTTGTTTTTGAGTTCTTGCTCGATAAACGAAATCCACGTTCCGTAGAGCCTCGATTGACATTTGGGACATTTATCTTATATGACATTTGTGCTTTCAATTAAGGCACAAATTTAATTTAATTGCTTGCATATTAATATGCCCTCACTTGTAGGACAAACATGCTGAAGCATATGCGGACGCACTCAATGGGCCGGCTCGTCCGAAGTGACACCACGGGCTCACAGAATCAACGTAAAATGGTACTTGTACTTTGTGTCACTTAGTGAGTGAGAGTATCGGAGGCCTATTAAAATACCACTTAAGTAGCGTAAAAATCCGGCAACACAACCAATGTGCAGACTTTGGCGCGGTTGTCCATGGGCGGCGGATTTCTCTTACCATAAAGAAGACACACCTGCTTCGTTGTCCGCTATATTATATTTTAAAAAAACTTTTTTTAATGGTATAGCAGACAACGGAATAGCTGATTCTTCTATATGGTAAGAGAATATCATCCAATCGCGCTGCAGTCCACGCTTCGGTTGTGTTGCAGGTTTTTGACGCATCATTTGAAGGGCCTCCGATATCGTCACTCACTCACCCGTTGCTAATTTTAAACTGTTGTTAAACTAGTTAAAATAATATACAGGTTCATTGCAGTTTGGATAACTGTAAAGCTTTCTAACACGTATCTAGGATTAAAACAATTTATTTGATATTAAATTGAAACTGCTCTAAATAGAAATGCTCATGAGTAAACCAGTTTGCAGGTTAAAGTAAGTAAAAACATCATTTAATTAATATTTGCGTTATATCTATGAACTCATCTAAATAATGGCTTATCAAGGGAACCAACTTCTTTTAGTAATACAAAATATATAAAAAGAATACCTGAGAATTGTTTAAATAATATTTATACATTTAATATCATTTCAATTAATTCTAAAATATTAAATATATAACATTATTAAAAAATCATGATAAAGGGAAAATTATCGTAAGAAAACCGTAAGGAAAAATAATAACATTTAAGCACAGGTGATTGCCATGATATCATCAGGTAATGAACTAAACATGCCTGCATGAAAATCGTGATCGCACGGAAAATTTATATGCACCTTGGGTATACATCCCTCGTAGTAAGGCAGTAGGGTGTCAAGGTTTTATTTTTTTGTAGGTTCCATTTAAGTTGATAATACAGATTCTTATTTGAAAAACTTACAGAGTAGACATAGTAGGTAGACTTTGTCTAGGAGATATCTGATACAATTTATTACATCCTCATACGTATTTACTTTTTCGAAAATGATACGATTTATCCTACTGAACAGATTTAACATTTTTTACGACAGTTAAACAAAGCATTATTGAGAAGTTAGTCATGTTTCCGGGCATACAGGAAACATTATGTGGGATCTATGTTTTACAATAAAGTTTTTAGTAATTATCTCAATCTAACAATTATTTTTTGCCTTATTTCATTTAATACGGTAATTTAATCCTCAAAACACATATCGCCTGATAATTAATCTCAATATTAATCCTAAATCCACAATATAAGATCTTTAAAAAGCCGGCCACTCAACCAATGCACGGATTGTGCTGAGGTTGTCCATGGGTGGCGGCATACTCTTACCATATAGAAGTCCCACCTGCTCTGTTGTCCGCGTCATAAGATAATTAATTCATTGATCTCCGATTGTAGCCTTGGCCGTGAAACGTCTCAATGACCTCATGATTATGGAATTTATTTATTTCTTCGCTATGAACCATAATTACCTCGAACTGTTTCAACACTCGTAATTAATGAAATCAAAGTTCATATTATGCTATATCCTGGAAAAGATTTTTATATATGGAAGAACATTAAGCATATTACAACGTTAGAATATAAACAAAATTTTGTTTTATTTTTACTTTATTTTAATGTATGTTTGCAAAATAAATTTATTATGACACTACTTGTACAAAGTGCTAACGAATCAATTAACAAAACATTTCTGACGTCGGCACGTACAATCCACCCAGGCACGTTGCATGACACTTTGCATTCCACAATTTAAGAAATGTATAAACAATATAATGACGTTATATAAACAAAAAATAGGAATATTATTTTTTTATTATATAGCGGACAATGGAGCAAGTGGATCTCCTATACGATAAGAGAACAGCGCCGCTCTTGAACAACCGCGACACAGTCCGCGCAGTGGTTGTGTTGCCGGCTTAACGACGCTTAAGCGGCACTTTTAAGGGCTTCCGATATCCTCACTCACTCTGCGAAACACAGTACAAATACCGTTTCGCGCTGAGTATTCTGTGAGTCCGTGGTATCACTTAGGACGAACCGGCCCAATTAGTGCGTTAACATATGCTTCAGCTTGATTCTTCCAAGGATGCGACATTATTAAGACACTCGCCCGGCCACTGTAAAGCCCTAATAGAGTCCCAATAAATTATAAATTAAATTATAATTGTCTGGACCGGACTTCGAACCCTTGTTTACCTACCTCTCGTTTCATGGTACATTTTTAAAACCATTAAGCTACGAGGCTCTCAAAAAAACATTCCAATTTCTAATAAGACTATGTGACATTGGAAACAATTGCGGAGAACTACCTTAATAAAGGTGAAAACTAAAAAAAAATTATTTATTTGTGTGATTTTACTAAACCTATAGGTATAATTTCCATATAAATATACATATAATAAACTTTATACTTTAGGAGGATGAAATTTGTCTATAAACTATTAAAAGAAAAAACGATACACAATTTTTCGTTTGAACAGCGTTATAAATAGTTCTTAAATAATGGGAATCATTTTTTTCTTTTATAGCCGACAACGGAGCAGGCGGGTCTCGTTTATTGTATTATTCTGAGAGCCCGTGGTATCACTTCGTCAGCAAGGCTTTGCCACGGGTGAAACACATCTGAATTATTTAATTATTTGTTACCGTATAGTTATTTGCACTTGTTTCAAATTGTAATAGTTTTCATTGGCAATGTAATCACATTCTGACAGATGTGTGACAGATTATAAATCGACGATTTATAATCTGTCAGAATTAATGAGCTACAAATGTATAACGTTACCGTTCAAGTAGAGGAATGTTGTTTTCACATCAGCCATTAAGGGCACATATTAACGAGCCTGTTCGGCTAGCACCCTTCAACAGGACGCAATAAATATGTCGGTGGTACATCGCCTTATGCAATTTTACTCTTGTTATAATAAAAGTAAAAGGATGTGCGTAAACTCGTTCTTAACTATAATTAGATGATTTGTTTTCACCGCAGCGGTTGATGTTAAGTCAATTTATTAAAAATTTGCTTTTATTAACGAATAAAAGATAACGTACAACAGTTGTAAATTCGGAATGATTTCGTAAATATTCGTTGTTTATGGGTCTCCTAAACGTTAAGAGAACACCGCCGCATATAAACAATCACGCTACAGTCAGCGCATTGGTTGTGTTAACGGCTTTTTACGCCGGTCAAGCGGCATTTTTAAGAGCCTGCGATATCCTAACTCATTCAGTGAACACATACAATAACACAGTAGAAATACCGTTTTAAGTACAATTATCATTTCATGCTGAGTATTCTGTGAGCCTGTATGAGCTTCGTATGAGCCGACCCAATTTTTGAGTCAGCATATGCTTCAGCATGATAATAGCATAACTATACACTCGCTTGGCCACTGTCCAGGCCTTCCAGAAAACGAATAAATTATAAATTTATTTATAATAGTTCCGATCCGGGCTTAGAAGCCGAGACCTCTCGCTTCATGGTACACCTTTAATACCATTAAGCTACGAGGCTCTCAGAATTTGCGCCAAAGTAACGCAATAAAAATTTATATGCAGTGGATCATAATTTATGATGCATCCTAAAAGTAATTAAAGACAAAATCTAATGATAACTCATATATACTAATTTAAATTTTGTCACCATCACTTGTATCTTTCTGAACTGTTTTCCTTGAACTTTAATATCGATTTTATTATTCCACATTTACTCGTAGGAACCAAATTATTGGAACTTTACATAATGTGACGACTTAATTCTTTACAGTTCTAAAGCATTTAACATACACAAAGCGGATCAGTACTTGTACTGTTTTCGCTGGGTGAGTGAAGATATCGAAGACCCTTGAAATTATGCCATTTAAGCGGCGTAAAAAGCCGGCAACATAACCAAAGAGCCGACTGTAGCAAGTTCCAAGGGTGGTGGTGTTCTCTTACTATAACTATATGATATCCAATAAGAGACCCACCTGCTCCGTTGTCCGTTATCATCATCATTTAAGCCGTAGGACGTCCACTGCTAGACATAGGCTTCCCCTTAGGACTTAGGAGTATGGGGATATTTGTCATAATCGCCACGTTTGGCAAGCGGGGTTGCGATCGCAGTTTGGTTTTACAGTAGTTTTGTCCGCTATACCATAAAAAATAAACAATTATTAACGTAAGAATTCAAGGTCTTGTACAATTCTATCACTATTTTAACTTCATATTAAAAACTTCATCGCCACTACAATAGCGTAATAAACTGTTAATTGCATGAGCTCAGTATATGCCCAGAACAACGTTTGCTTTATAAAAGTACTACAATATAAGTTCATACATTTAGCAATTTCTTCAAGCTTCAAGCAATTTGAACGCAATTATTTTATATAGACTATACAATGCAAATCATTTCTTTGAATAATGATGGTGTATATGATAAGTTTCAACCGCAAAAAATAATAGCGAATAATAGTTCTCATTCCTTTTGAAATAAAGAGTCTTACATTATCCTGCTGAGAGAGTCGTTATTGTAGTTATGGGGTTAAAAATAGTTGATGATCAAAATGGGATTATTATTTTGTTTTTTACTAAATGCCGTTTCGAGCTACGGAATACGTGCTATGGTGAAAAAGAATTATTTTATTTTAAATTATTGGAGAAAACACAATTTTTTTAGTACATTAAGGTCTCAAACCATGTTAGTGACCTAAAGTAATTTTGCGTTCATCTGCATTAGTGGCTGTCTATACTGAGTCTATTGTGACACTATTTATATTTCAAGAACGGCTGAACTGATTTAGCTGATATTGGTGGAGAGAATTTACAACCAGGAAGGTATAGGCTTTTTCAGATTACAAAAATGTAGAATAATGTTTTCAATATATTTGTTTTTCGGGTTTAGTGGGTCCATGGATTGCTGAGGGTTTATAATTGGACCTTAGGTAGGTTGCGTACGGGGCAGCATGACGTTTGTAGTATCTCAAAAATTCTTGGGAGAGTCATATTCACCATTGGGAGAGCCATGTTGAAGCATTAGCTGACGCATTAATTGGGCCGGCTCGTCCGAAGTGGTACCACGGGCTCACAGAATGCTCAGCAGGAAACGGTACTTGTACTGTTTCGCAGAGTGAGTGAGGATATCGGAAATATAAAAAGCCAGTAACACAACCAATGCGCGGACTGTTCAATGGTGTACAATATACAATGGTGCGGTTATTCATGGGCGCCGATGTTCTCTTACCTTATAGGAGACCCACTTGCACCGTTGCCTGCGATGGAATAAAAAAAAATTTTTTAAACCAAAATGATTGAAATAGGTTTTATTTTGATGTGTAGAATTTTTTATTGAAAGTTAAATAATTTCGCAACCAATCAAGTATAAAACCAGTAAACTTTCTTTGTATTTGTTAACAGTTAATTTAAGAAATCCCGGGATGTTGTTAAGAAACTTCTTCATAAAACAGTGGTACCTTACAGCGAATATATATTTATGGAGTATATATTCATAGATATATAGTGTATATGTGAAATTAATTTAAACCTCCAAGTGTTACTTACGATTGTAAAAAACAATAACAACTTTGTAACAGAGAGTTATGATCGAATAATTTACAAAGAAAGAAATGTGGGCACATTGAACTTTAGTATATCGGCACAATATATCCTCTGATCTTTAAATTTGATTTTTTAAACTGATACTAATTTAATCGAACAGAATTCTTTGCCTACTTGATTTTAATGTCGAATGAAAACATATATTTCAGCACTTAGTGAAACTTTTGTGAAAAAGACGCAAAAATCTGGTCCTAGAAATCTATCTTGAGAAAACTTACACGATGTTTTTCGACAGATATTATATCACTACATGCAAAGACTTGAAATTACGATTGTGCCTGTTTACTTTACGTTCGAACACAGTGATTAAGTTCGCTACAACAGCAGCTATCAGCAATTATATTTGTTTAAAGGTCAAAAGTAAACAACCAGCCTTCGTCCACATACTTCACTAGTTCATTGCCACGAATAATTACGGGCTGATCTTACAAAAAGACAAGAGGAGCAAGTTGTGAGGGATTTCTTTTTGCGTCTACATGACATAGTGCTTTTTTTTTAAAGCCGCAGACTATGCAAAACATATTGCATGCGGTTATGAGATCGGAATAAAAGAATACGTAATTTTTTGTTCAGACATTACTTCTTTATGACGATACGATTACTTACATTTTATCTTTGAATTAATATTTCATAAGTTAATCACAGACTACTCAGCGTGAAACGGTAGATGTCCTTGAAACAGTTCTTCTGTATTTCGCTAAGTGAGTGAGGATATCAAAAATGCCGCTTAAGCCATGTAAAAAGCCGGCATCACAACAATCGGAACATCGATGTTCTCGGTGGCTAACTAAATGAACTTTAGTAAACAAACTTTAATAAATACAAAAAGGATCTATATATGTGTGTGTGTGTGTGTGTGTTTGTGTGTAGATCCTTATAACGAGTTGTATATATGTTGTATATATCTCGATCCAGGCGAAATGCGAACATTTTCTAGTTTTAATAAGAAACGAATTTATCACATCTCAGCTGGAAAAACTATTTATACATTTTTATTGATTTCAGATAATATGGAGAGGTAATAACAGAGAGAGCTGGGCTTACAACAAAATATACAAACAATATTTCAATATCATAATGGGTTGCTTTAAGTTACAAATCATTTTATTGGTATTTCTTCACGAAGCTTTGATGATTGACTCCAATGGTAAGGTTTACTATGTTTCATTACACTATAATTACTAATAATGGATGAAATTATTACTAATTAGATACTAGGGATATACATGGGCGAAGGACCGCGTTTTCTAGACGAGCCTTCTGCTCGTTTGCCACCATTTCCATTAAAACATATTAAGAGCGCACATAACTATATGGTGCTTAATATGATGCTGTTAAATTATACGATTAAATTATATATTTTGTGCAAATATAATTGGGCCAGCTCGTCCGAAGTGATACAACAGGCTCACAGAATACTCAGCGTGAAACGGTACTTGTACTGTGTTTCGGAGAGTGAGTGAGGATATCGGAGGCCCTTAAAAATGATGCTTAAGTCGCGTCAAAGGCCGGCAACAAAACCAAAGCGCGGACTGTGGTGCGGTTGTCCGTGGACGGCGGTACTCTTACCATATAGGAGACCTATCTGCTCCAGTGTCCGCTATAGATTAAAAATTATATATATAATTCACATGTATTTTTCGCTTTAGATGAGTCTTTGAAAACAAATCGTAAAGAACGAGTTAATGGTCACATTCTTAAAATTAGCCCGGATAAACCAAACCCAATCCTTTGTCACAAGGAAGGTTTTCTAGGAGATCAGAATGATTGTTCAGTCTTTTATCAATGTATGAAAACAAATGATAAATATACCGTTTTTAGAGTAAGTATGTTGACTAAATAGTACATATTATATCACTTTTACCTAGACATTCATAGAAATGGTCTCTTTTTAGTTTCAGTGTGCTCCCGGTACTGTATTCGACACCATCAAAGAGATTTGCAACTATCCCCAGCTCACGCAGCGTTCTGACTGTCATATACTGAATCAAGAGCAGAAATACGATAATGATATTATTGATTTTCATAATGAGTTGCCAAAGCCAATAACTAACACCGGCCACGATATGGGTTTACATAAACCATTAGGTGACTATAATTATGTATCAGAGGATTACCAAGAGCCTAGCGCAAATTATCAAGAAACAAATCCAGTAAAATCAACTACAGCTCCACAAACGACAGCTACATTTACTCGAACACCACCATATTTAATGAGTAACACTGAACATTTTCAAGATGAAAATCACTGCACTAAAGAGGGATTTATAGGTGATACATTGAATTGTAAGAAATTTTACAGATGCGTAAACAATTTAAGGGGGGGTTTTATACGATACGAGTTCTTATGTAACGAAGCAACGATATGGGATGACAGCACACAAGGTTGCAACCATGTTCGGATTGCTCGAAACTTAAGGTGCGGTCAGAATGTGAATAATAATATTAATATGGGGTATGGATATAAAAACTACTATAATTCAAACGCATATCCAACAAAACAAAATAATGAAAATTTGTTAGAAGTAAATTTACTACAGCCAAGTACAATACATGCTCAGAATTCCACTGAAAAATATAATGATATAAAAATAGACATTGATTCAAATACATTTGTAGAAAAACCAATATTTAGTAAAGTTCAAATGCAATATGGAGATAAAATATTGGGCAATGACAATACTGAATCTTATGTTACTCCCACAGGCAATAAAATAAAAGGTCAGATTCATAATAATATAGATGAAATTTCACATTCTACAGAATTCAATCCACCATTCGATAGTAATTCTCAAAGAAAACTGTGTGTTCAAAATGGTTTTTATGGTTATCCTGGAGACTGCAAAAAGTTTTATAGATGTATCGAAAGTTCCAGTGGCACATATGTCAGATACGACTTTTCATGCAGTGACGGAACAGTGTGGGATGATAATTTAAAGGCATGTAACTTTGCGTGGGCAGTAAAAGAGTGCGGCTCTTTCGCTCCGCTTAAGGATCTTACCTCTATGACGAGTGATTATTCAAATCCCTCTTCGTTATACACAACCAGTTCTCCTATAATATCTCTCAGTGCTGATAATGTTGGGTACACGTCACATATTCAAACTAATGATGAAAGTTCTTCAAAAGTATCAACGTTAATCGATTATGGATTCTCACCGTCTTATGATGCATATAAAAATGAATGTGATACAAATGGTTTTCATAGTGATCCGAATAACTGCCAAAACTTTTACAGGTGTATCGAAACTAGAAAAGGCGTTTTTACCAAATTATCATATAAGTGTGGAGAAGGTACGTTGTGGGATCCGAGTATCGAAGCATGTAATCATGCTTGGGCTGTTAAAAATTGCACTATTTCTATGTCGAGTAGCACAACGACGAGTAACACACCAGTGATAATGACTATATCTCTTATACAAACAACTACGCAAGCAAACGAGATGGTTGAACTAGACTATGATGTCGGATATAACCAGGGATCTAATAATTTGTTACTGTCTACACCAAAAGATATTGTAAATAGTGGTGATCCTAATAAATGCTCTAATTCAGGTTTTATGGGCGATTCCAAGGATTGTAAAAAGTTCTACAGGTGTGTAGATAAAGGAAATGGTAAGTTTACTCAATTTGAATTTTCATGCGGGGAAGGTACTGTTTGGGATCCAAAAATAGAATCTTGTAATCATGCATGGGCGGTAGAAAAATGTGGAGGAATACTAATTCCTACGTTACATTATGATAATGAAACAGCTTTGCCCTCAAAACCGACTACTCATAGTGATAATATATTTAATATGTCAGAAGAAAGTTCAGATAAGTCTCAAACAACTGCTCTAGAAAACTCATCTAGTAAGCCAATAAGTAGTTCATCAAATGCAGTCTATGCTTCTTCCACGGCGCATTCGAGTTCCTATGAAAGACCCGAGACAAATAGTTCATCGCTCGGTTTAGGAGAACTTTGTGAGTCCGAAGGTTTCTACCGTGATCTACGTGATTGCAAAAAGTTCTACCGCTGTATTGATAATGGTTCCGGTAAATATGTAAAATACGAATTTAGCTGTGGTGAAGGCACTGCCTGGGATTTGTCTATAAATTCTTGTAACCACATAAATAATGTTAAATCATGTCAAGGCATGAGCAATGAAATCGATGGAGAAAATAATCTAATTGAGACTACATCGCATACTGACATTGAAACTACAAAACGAAGTACATCTATAACACTAGTTACTACAAATATAATGTCAACAAGTCCAATGAAATGTAAAGAAGAAGGTTATTTTGGAAATTCTACTGATTGTAAGAAATTCTACCGATGCGTTGCTGATGGAAAAGCTAGATTTGAAATGTATGAGTATTTATGTGGTGAAGGTACTATTTGGGACCAGGACATTATAGCATGTAATCATCCACAAAACGTTGAACGGCCATTCTGTTCAACAGAATATAACTTAAATGCAACAATAACTGACTCAATAGTATCACAAACAGCTCCAATAAGTAACGACCAATCTACTTCTAAACCAACGACATCTTCTGCTAATCCTACTAATACTATTTCAACTATATCCCCTAGTACTAGTTCTGTAATAATTAATTATAAAGATTGTGTTGAAGAAGGATACTTTGGAGATTCTAATGACTGCAAAATTTTCTACCGATGTGTAAATGAGGGCAAGGATCAATATACTAAGTATGAATTTTATTGTGGAGAAGGTACAATATGGGATCAGGATATATTAGGATGTAATCACCCTACATATGTAAAAAAAATCACTTGTTCAGAAAATAATGGCCTCTATTCTACAACAACTAATAAAAATGTAGCCACATCTGAATCTCTAATAAGTAAAGTAACGACCCATAGCACACATTTACTTACAACAACCACTATTCATTCTAACACTGTAAAAAATACTGAAATGAATGATAAACAATCTTCTACTACTCTTAAACCAAATTATCAAACAACAAGTTCAAGTTCAATCAACAATATGAAACCTGTCAATCAAAATACATGTATTGAAGAAGGTTATATTGGGGACAATGAAGATTGTAAAAAGTTCTATAGATGTGTTGACAATGGTAAGAATGATTTCGCAAAGTATGATTTTACATGTGGAGAAGGAACCATTTGGGATCAGTATATTTTAGCATGTAATCATCCACGAGATGTAAAACAATCCAAATGTCTCGAGAATAATAACTATAGCTCTACAACAGTAAAATATGTTTCAACCTCATCAAAAAATCCAAGCAGTAAAGTAACTTCTAATACAACTCCGTTATCTCCTATAACTATCAACGATTCCAATACTGTAAGAAGCACTGAATGGTATGATAAAGGAACATCTACAACATTTAAACCAATTGACCAAACAACAATTTCAACTACTAGTAATTTGAAACCAATTAAGCAAAATACATGTCTAGAAGAAGGCTATTTTGGAGATACAGAGGACTGTAACAAATTCTATAGATGCGTTGATAACGGTAAGAATGAATTTACGATGTATGATTTTACTTGTGGAGAAGGAACTATATGGGACCAAGATATAACAACTTGCAATCACCCACAAGATGTTCAGCATCCTTCATGTGCATCTACACAGTCTACAACCACAGAAAAACAAAGTCATCAAACATCAAGTTCTACACAGATCAGCACAGAGTCAATTTCATCAACTTCTACGCAATATACTTCACCAACATCCACTTCTGCATCTAAAAGCACTTCACATTCATCTTCATCAAGTAGCACAACCAAAGAGGGTACCAGTACGGAAAGTAATGAAAACCTAAATTCCACAGATCAACAACAGAAAGGAAACTTCACATGTACAGAAGCTGGATTTTATCCTAATCCAAATGATTGCAAAAAGTTTTATAGATGCGTTGATTGGAATAACGATGGTTCATATTTCTCTATCTTTCATTTTGAATGTGGAGAAGGAACTATATGGGATCCTTCATTAGACACTTGCAATTATGAAAATGCAATATACCCTCAACGAAATTGCTCTGTTGCTCAGACACAAAATAGTACTGAAACTAATGAAAGTAGCCCTACAGATATAACAACTACACAAGCAACTACAAGTAGTAAACCGTCAAATACAAAGTCAACGACTGAACAAAGTAGTACAACTCCAACTACACAGAGTAGTACAACCTCAAATTCAGAACAAAGTACTACAACTTCAACTACTGAGAAAAGTAGTACATCTTCAACTACTGAACAAAGTAGTACGATTTCAACTACAGAAGAAAGTAGCACAACTTCAACAATTGAACAAAGTAGTACGACTTCAACAACAGAAGGAAGTAGCACAACTTCAACTACAGAACAAAGCAGTACGAGTTCAACTACAGAACAAAGTAGTACGATTTCAACAACAGAACAAAGTAACCCAACTACTGAAACAACTACTAAACAAACCGAAGCGTCATCAACGGATCAGACAACTACTACAACTTCCCCAGAATCAACAACTACTGAACGTGCATCTACCCCTATGGATCAAACTAATCCAACTGATAAAACAACTGAGGAGTCGTCAACTAGTGAAGCCACAACACAACCTTCCTCGGCTGAATCAACGGAAGGTGACAGAACTACTACAGAAGGTACACAGCAAACAACAGAAGGTACTACGAGTTCTACTTCAAAAGACAAGTGCCCTGAAATGGAAGAGGACCAATATGCTTACGTTTGTCCAACATCATTTAGACGGCATCCTAAATATTGCAATGTTTTCTATCAATGTACCGAAGATGACGATAATCACGATTTAAAAATAGCATTATTTCACTGCCCGAATAATACAATTTATGATGAAACAAAAACACAATGTGTAGATGCTAATAAATCTTCCAAGAAATGCGATGGCAGCGTGGCTCAAACTTATCGATTCAAACGATTTAGTAATGACTACATTGAACCGGTAAGTACAACTTATAATCAGAAAATAATTTACCAAAGTGATGTCACAGAAGAAACTAATAAAAATATTTTTTACAGATAAGTGTTGGTACCGAAAGCTATGCGTGTCCAAGTGTAGGATATTTTCCTTTAGATAAAAATCAAGACTGTTCTCAAGCAATACTAAAATGTCAACGCTCAAAAAATAATAAACTGGCCGGATACGTTTTTAAATGTCCAGAAGAATATACTTTCTGGTCAATAAGTAAACGGTGTGAGAAAACTATAAGGATAAGAGAATGCAAACGTTCTACTTATCCATGGGAGAAACGATACGAAATACCAAAAGAAACTCATAATGTTGCATACTAATATTGAAAAATTGAAAAGCCACGCGTCAGAAGTGAAACTTTTTAGACTAGAAATCAGGACGTTATTTTGTAACATTGAATTTCGATTTGATTTTGACATTTTGATTCATTGAATTCGACGTGGTACAAAAATCAAAAATTTGTTGCTAAATTTTAATTCTGATTACTTATATGCTATTTCTGCGTAAAATTTCATTAAGAAAGCTAAGGGTGACATATATGCTAATAATAAAACAACTCGAACTTAAGACAGAAGTGATAGAAGTGATGTTTGCATGACAACACTTTGGATTAATCACTTTAGGTTAATAGTCTTGTCAAGCGTACTGCCAGTCTATGGCAATAATATGGCGTCATCTAATAGTTCTTTACAGGGCAGCATAAGCTATAATATACCAAAAATACGCCACATGCGTTCGTTCGTAGTAGTAAGAGCCCAAACCATCCCCCCATCCCCTTACTTACCATTTCCAAAAATATTAATATAATAAAAAGCAGCTTGTCTCTCCTTTTTTCGATTTACTCTTAACGCCAATGCGTCTAAGAAGTATCACTTCAAAAAATTTAAATGTGCAATATAAAATCTAGATTTAGGACATTAACAAAAGTTAAAACCAAAAGTGAGCTTGTACTTTTACTATTTCAAAATGTTAAATATGAATCAATAATTAATTCTAGTCTACATTTACAAATTAACCTAATAAAGATAAAACATTTTCTGCCATAAGATAGTATTTAAGACTTGTGATCAAAATATAGTTAAAATCATTATTTTAATCACGATTCATGGGAGCCTGGCACAGGCAAGTTTTAGATTTTAATAATAATAAAATTACAATATTTGACATATTTTTTTTAATTTTTCACTTGAATAACATATAACAGATGTTTTAATTAGTTTCATTTAATATTTAATCTACAATAGCTTTT
This sequence comes from Delias oraia, assembly GCA_018230265.1. Taxonomy (NCBI): domain Eukaryota; kingdom Metazoa; phylum Arthropoda; class Insecta; order Lepidoptera; family Pieridae; genus Delias; species Delias oraia. Next base: position 2,359 of record DWCF01000219.1, on the reverse strand, counting down.
GACAACGTACCTGCTGCTATTAAGGCGAAAATAATGGACTGCTGTAGTTATTAAATGGTAGTATTATAATAAAGTAAACAATTGTGTATGTTAAAGTAAATAAACATTTATTAAATAGAATCTACAATAATATAACATCAACACCTTTACAATAAATCCAGTTACCTTTACAAAATGCAGACAATTCAGAAATAATAAAATCAGTAACCGTTTCATCTTTTACATGGTGTATAGCAGTATTAAAAATTGTACCTAAGAATGCATGGCAGGAGGTTTTGGTTGCAACAATATTTCCTTTCAAATCTATATTCAACTCATAATCGACATTGGAATCCAAGTAATTTGGTAAGTTTAGGTTGGTAGGTTTACCAGCATTATTTTCATGTTTCACGTATTTTTTGTATTTTATTAAATCTTTGTGGATTTTATTCTCTTTGGAATCACGAGGCTCCTTATTGTTCTTTTCTGCTTCTATACCATATGAAACATTATAATTTTTAGGAGAAAATAAAAATTTAAGAAACATAGGAAACAGATTTCGTTCATTATCACCTGCATCAAGCACAAGTTCGTTATTTATATCTTCCTTATGGACCGTAACGTACGTACCATTATCTATAATTCTTGATACTGATTTATGTGGTATATGTTTCTTTACCGTTTTTTTCACACTGTTTTCTTTACCCACACTAAAATTATTATAACTCCAATCCGAACTATTTTTATCAACTACAACGAAATCTTTATTTTCTTCTGCTAAATTTACGTCTCCTAATCGTTTGTCGTCTTCAAAGCTGTCATTTTCGAGGGCATCTATAATATCACGAATATTATTAACTCTCGTAGTTTTTTTAATACTTGTGTTGTTCTTTTTTGATCCTTGCTTTACGTGTTTAGATTCCTCAAATTTTTTAAATATCGCGTGCACTTTTTCGATGTAATGGGGATGGGGTGATTCAGGTGTCAACAATTGAGGACTAATCGAAATCCCACCTCTATTCCATATTGCAATACATCGAACTAAAAATCCCAAAAAATGTTGCGGCATGTGCTTCCAATATTTTCTAAGAGGAGATTCGCTCAAATATCTAGATAATGATTTACGCTGGACATTAATTCCTCTATTTAAAAATGGCTTTATATTAAAGTCTTTCCATGTTGTATTTGACAATATTTCTTTTTCTATCTCTTCTCGTTCATCATTGCGATAGTATGTGTCATTAAAAAGAATCACAAAGTTATATATAAATACAGGATGCTCTTTTGAAACTATTTCAATGTATGGCACATAACTGCTTATATCATAACTTAAATCGTCAACAATAACGTGTATATTAACCGTTTTAAATGATTCATATTCGTAAGCGCCATCTATTTTAAGATGTGACTCAAGTTTATTTACTTTCGGCGACGGAATCACTGCTATTGCTAATACACTGTTATAGATAATCAGCACCGTAAAACCAATCATAGCTAGGCCCATCCACCAGTAAGCTAATAGTGAAGATATATGGTCTGAAAGTGAACATCATGAGATAATTATTGTTTATTTCGCTGTGAAACTTGCTTAGGAATAGAGCCTTAGATTGTAAACCTGATATCTAAAAATATAGGTGGCCTAATAACGACATGACCATTTATTTCCATTAGCTTTGCTTCATATATTAAATTAAGGGGAACAATAGTTACATACCCGGCCACTGCTGAATAATGGAAGCAGCTCCTCTCACGCGGTACGTTGCCGTACCTCTACCTTTCGTATACCGGCGTTGACACCTTGCGCTGTCCGAAAGACATTCATCCTCAGACAGGTCATCGCCAAGTAAGGGATGTTCCTCGCGTTTCGGACTACTCATTACTAGCCATTTGTTTACTGAAAAAATATTACGGCAATAACATTAGGTAATGGTTATTTTAACAAACCATGTGGAAGCTTGAGGGAATTCTAAGTGGTATGAAAATTCGAGATAGAAATATACGTGTCCTATGTTAGTTTATTTGGATATATCCATTTACATTGAAGTCTATACCAATATATTATAAAAATTGTAAGGTCATGGAAGGCATCTTAGTCAGAATCTAAATATGAAAAACAGCTGTATGATTGTACATAATATAAATAAACTGGATTTAAAATATGTAGACTACTTAAAATGTACAATGTATAATTGAAAATATTGGTGTTTTTCAATGTTCGTGAATTAATGTGATACTAACTACCAAATACAAAATTTAAATAAAAATTACCATTAAAATCTAAAAAAAATTGATTGACATTAAAATTTTGACGTTAAAATTATTATGCATAATTACAATAGACAGTAACTCTGTAATTTTTGCATAATAAAAAAAAACTTTT
>DWCF01000218.1:0-56498 GCA_018230265.1 Delias oraia | reverse complement strand
ATCTCAATAATGTCTAGTAGTTAATCTAGGTACACGAGCTACTGGATTTTAAATAAATATGTTAAATTTGTTTAAAAATGCAAAAAGGCCTTTGAATTTCATCAAACCGTTACAATACAAACAGTTGTCTAATGTCGCATGTTTCTAAAACTGATCCATTCACCCTTCTCTTAATCAAATGATAACACTAGCCAACGATTCAAAAAATCCAATTACTAGTAATCTTATCACAATTTAACGTCTATTAAACATAGATTGAGGCCAGTTTTTCTAAAAGGGGCTAATATTTTAACTGGGAATCGAATCCTGGCTAAATAATATATTTACTTAAAAAAGTTGTCGGTTATAAAAAGCTATGACTATAAAGGTTTTATTTTATTTACTAATTAAAGTTTTTAATTTTAGCAAATTTGATTTATTCAATTTCGTGTGGCGTTTTAATAATAAAGAAAATTGAAAGCTCAAGCGGAAAATATAGATGCAGTTGTTTTATGTAAACGGTGGCAAACGAGTAGGAGGCTTCGCGGTGCTCCGCCCATGGACAGCCACAGACCCTGCTGGGCTGCAAGTGCGTGACCGGCCTTTTAGGCATAGGAACGCTCTCTTTTTGAAGGACCCCAAGTCGTATTGTTTTGGAAGGCAGCTGATTCCACAGAGTGGTGGCACACATCCCAAAATGCCTTAGAAAACGATCAGTTATTTTTATTTATTAAAAAATAAATATTTGCAAATAATGTCAACTGACTACGTCAATTTTTTAATTGCTTTACGACAATTGAGACATTACGTATCGCTAAATTATGAGAATTTCAAGCCACAAATGGGATATTTAAGAATGACTAACCTGCCATGTAGGATCAGCGTTTCTATAATACTTGAAATTGTCACGAATCCAAGAATAAATCGCCGATAAGGTCATCTTGTCGTTGTTATATCGCATGGCCATACATATCAATGTGCTGTAGGAGTATGGAGGCTTCTTTTCACTGCTATTCTTATATTCCTCCCGATTCGCCATAAAGTCCTCCTGACATTTCAGAATTGTCTGGTGAAATTTTTCCAAGCGCGTGCTCTGCGGTGATTTGGGCGCGGACACCGGTGAAATGGGACAATGTGGTATCGACATTATGTTCGTTATATTCTGCAGCCAGTTCAAATTCGTGAGATCCGTGTCCGGTTCGTCTCTGATAGGCCTGGGTCGCTTTCTGGCCGGTTCCTCCGGCTGATACATGTCTTGTGTCTCATATACGTACTCAATTTCGATGGTGTGGGAGGATTCAGGAACGGCATGGTCGTACAGGTCCAGCATGTCAGCTGAAGCGGGCGAGAGCCCGTTAGTGATGAGCATGGTGATTCAGCGATGGCTATCGATCGGCGCGGACCGCTGTGACGTAGTGGTCAGTGGTGTTGTTCCGGCGAGTGGTGGTATCGGAGTGCGCGTGGTGGCAGGTGCGCGGCCGAACAGGTGGTGCGATCAATATTTCTCAGCAAGAACGGGCCCGCATACAATAGCACCAGACTATTAGTCACGGTCCCTTATCGGAGACTGCGGGTACTTCCTTGCTGTAGTATTTGGACTAATTAGTGGCAGTTTTAATTGAAATTGTAGGCTCTAGCTATATTTATTTAAAAAGCCTTAAAAATACATATAATACTTCATACTATATATGAGATTAAAGAAAGTATATAATTTTTCTATAGTAACTATATATGTGCCAATACAATATATGCCAAAAATTAATTAATACGTGGTTTCGCTACATTAATTATCAAGGACAAATATCAAAATAATAAGTAATAAAAAAAATTGCGGTGAACCACTCTAGTTAGGGGGGAGAAAAATAGATAGTAGCCGATTCTCAGACCCACTCAATATGCATACAAAATTTTATAAAATCGGTCAAGCCGTTTCAGAGCAGTATGCTAGCTAACACTGTGACACGAGAATTAGATATATTATGTATTGTATATAGTTGTATAAAAGCTCAGAATTTCAATTACACAATAGAAATCGATTTGCCTTCTTCATAACCTGTGTAAATATATGTTCGTATGTAATTTCTATATAATATATTTATAAAAAAAGAACCATCTATCAAACAAAATAGGAGGTATGATATATCACTTCATACAAGAGTTAGGTAAGCAGTCACTGTAATTGTTATTACAAAGGGTGGGAGGCACTCTTTGCCCTTGACAAACAAGAACACGATTGTTCGGCAAGAATTTACCAATATTTAATCAGTACTTTATGAATCGATAATTATATATGCATCTGTGTATTCAGAGACTCGTAGAAAATTGGTTTTATAAGGCAGTGAGAGGTTTCGGGTTCGAATATCGGTAAATTTCTAGTAATTTTTCACAAACTTCTGTTTCATCCGTATCACCTCGATGCTTGTCGAACTGAGCGTTTTTAGGGAATTTTGTGGCGCATACCACAACTCGTGCAATCTACCTGCAGATTTATTTCCATACCAATACGACTTCGAGACCTTGAAAAAAATATCGTATCTATCTCTTAACTGCCGGCAACGTACCCGCGGTACTGCTAAGGTTAGGTGTGTCCGTGGGTCCTCCGCTCATCGTAATCACTGCTAACCCTAGATAAACCTCTTTGGTTTGCCACTGTTTCCATAAAAAAAATCCAATATAAAAATCGATGCCACTTTTCGTTGTATGTATAAATCTCGAACGGGCTCACTCGACCAAACCAAATATTTAGGCTTTGTTAGTAATATTTAGTAGATGGTTTACGTGAAGTTTGCACAAAATCGGTTGAGCGTTTCTTCATTTATAAAAACATATAAAAAATATGTTTTTTGTAACAAATAAATTCAATACATATTGAATCAATTTGTTAATGAGGATTTTGCTGTCAAATTGAAAGGTTATATGTAGTGAAACACGTACCGGGTCGCCAGCATGAGTATAGAATTGTCATACAGTTTCTACTCGGCTGAACTGCAGCTGCATGTTTTTACGATAAAAAAGACAATTTCCCGCTTGGCGTGTGCTAGCAGCGCTCCCAGTCAAGCGGAACGCACCCCGTGCCAGGAACCGAATCCCAGATCGCCCCTATCCCCTTCCCATACATATTTAATTGCTTTTGTCTCGTATCGCTCTTTGTCGGGTAGTAAAATTATAATTTACCATTTCTTTTTATAGAAACGGTGGCAAACAATTTTACCCGTGAGAGAGGCATGCGGAAGCATACGCTGACGCACTAATTAGGACGGCTCGCCCGAGGTGATACCACGGGCTCACAGAATACTCACCATGAAAGGGAGGTTGTGCTAAGTTTCGCAGAGTGAGAGGATATCGGAGGCCCTTAAGAGTGCCGCTTAAGTGCGGCGTAAAAAGTTGGCAACACAACCAATGCACGGACTGTGGCGCAGTTGTTCATGGGCGGCGGTATTCTCTTACCATATAGGAGACCCACCTGCTCAGTTTTCCGCTGTACTATAAAAAACGAGCAGGCGGCTCACCTAGGCTAAGCGGTCCTCTGCCCATAGATAGTCCTAGCTCTTGCAGAGCCGCGGGTGCGTTGCAGACCTTTAAGGAATAGATACGCTCTTTTCTTGAAAGTCTTCAAATTATATTGGTTTGGAAATACCTCCATTGCAAGCCGATAATACAGAGAGGTGGTGCGCGTTACAAAATGCCTTTTTAAAAAAAATTTAGACTCTTTGGGAATTACTGATTTATACTAATCTTACAAAGAGGTAAGGTTTAAGTTGTCGGAAATAATCTCTGGATCTACTAAACCGATCTTGAAAACTCTCACATCAATTAAAAGCTACCTTATTTGTATTAAAAAAGGCTATACCCGTACTTTAATTCGTTGAGTTAGTGGGAAATTCGGACACAGTTTAGTGTCGCCATAATCCTTGAGTGGTGGTTATCTCTTACCAGAGACACTTAGAGAAGATCCGCCGGCGACGCGCTACGGGCCCGCTAAACTATAAAAAGACGAGATTTTTTAATTTGAAAACCTCACAGCGAGTTCACAGATACCTCAGTAACCCAAAAAAGAGTTCGAATACCTTAAGTTTAATAACAAAATCGGTCTAGATGCCAACAAAAGCTAACAATGCCTTGTCATTAATCAATTTCTCGGCTAGCGTACGACCGGAGTTCAACTACGCGATGACGTCATCATATTTCGTGGAAACTAACGACGCAAAAGGGTGTTATGAGCCGTCATTTGGGGTAAGCGTCCGCCACATATGCTTAACCAGTAGAACCGTGGTGTTGCCGGCCTTTTATGTATGTTGTATGTAAAAAGCGCATTGCGTGTTTATTTGTTGTTATAACATTCAATATCATTTAAAAGCCGCGTGGCTTTGTAAGCTACAGTGACGTCAAAGTTACTGGGTTTGTTTCCTAGATTGGTATAATTAATAAATTATATTGAGTTTTTGGTAGGGTTTAGCTAGCTGCGGTGATCTCTTACTAACAGAAAGGATTACTTAGAGGTTCCGTCTGCCCCCGTTCTCAGCCATATATTAGGTTTAACAAGTTTTTTTTGTAGTTTTCTTTGATCTCCAATATATCCTCTTTGGTTAGGAATTCCAATTTAAAATTTATAGGTACCGAATACCGTAATTCATTTGTTTTTCCTCCTTAGTGTTTTTTCTTCAGTGTACAAAATGGAAATTTGAAAATGTATACACTCATATTATCTTTAGTTGTAGGCAAATGTCAAATTGTATTGCTATTTTAGCTGCGTAAGATATATAAGACTATATATTTTATATATATTCTATATATTTTATATATATAAGATAATATTAACTTATACAATCAACATATACACACGTGGTGCTTGAAGGCAGTATTGCTTCAATAGACCACATAAAATCGTAGTAGGTACAGCCAAACCGTATGCATATGTCGTACGCACCTGCCATGGTCACCATACTTACCCTTTATAAGCCTTTGAAGGGGTTCTTTTCTCCCTTATCTAATAGCTAACGCTAATTACCACAAATATTCCAGTGTCATTCGCACTAACATAGACAAAATCAAATTTATGTTTTTTAACAGTGACAGCAGGTCTCCGCTTTCGTACGAGATCAGCGCAGCATATAGACAATATTTCACATTCCGCCCTTTGGTTGTGTTGGCGGCTTTTAATTTTTCCAACTTTAAATAAACATTGTATTACTTGAAACAATTAAACTCAATTGGGCCGGCTGATACCAAAGTGATACAATGATCCAATGTGATACCACGGACTCACAGAGTAATCAGCGTAAATCGATACTTGTAGTGTGTTTGAGAGTGTAGACATCGGAGGCACTTGAAATTGTGCCACTTAAGCGTAAAAGGCCGGCATCACAACCAAAAGCGCAAAACGTGGCGCGGTCATCTCTGTTGTCAGCTATGCCATAAAGAAACATTGTGTCACAGTCAAACTGCTGTGAATTTACTGTTGCAAAAAAGAGGACAGGACTTGGACAGGACAGGAGGACTATAGCTATTTGTATATAGGTGTAATTTGAATGGTTAGATAATAATTAAAACAACGTGTTTCTTTTCAAATGTAGATTTTCAATTAATATAAAAATACATACAAAATTACTCTATATATACTTTTCGATACAATAGAACCGTTTATTTTTTAATAAACCTACGGAAAGAACTCATTTTATATAAAGCTATAATATAATGACGTGACTTAAAACACATATACAAGCAAACCTCGATAAGCGAGAGTTGAAGCAAGCACAATCTCATTCTCGCGAAATAGAGGTTTCTCACAAACCCGCGTTTCTCGCTTGTGCACACACATGGGTATTTCTCTCCTAGTAAGTGTAACAATCTAGATAAGAATGGACATAAAAGTATAGAGGTTTTTGTTTCTCGCTAATAAAGGTTTTGGGAGATTAAAAACGGATTTTGGCTGCTAATAGATTTGTTAGATGTATCTGCCTCTTTATTACAATCATTACGTATTAATCTTGTCTATTGAATACTAATAAAACAAAATAGAAAAGATTGAAATTTCCATCTATTTTCTACTAAAAGAAGAACGTTCTTCTTTTTCTATAATTTATGATATTGCGTAAATTAGCCGAAAAAAGTATCACATAATTCGGAGCCGGTAGGTTGCGAATCAATTAGAATCCAGTATATCTTTTTATTAATAATCTATTCTATGTGTGTCAGTAACCAGTTACTAGCATTGATCAAATTATCAATTTCCACGCTCGGGCTGCTCAGAGAATGATTGTCTTCGTATAGGTACACCCTAAAATGGTTATTAAATTATTGTCAACCTGCCTTTGCCTTTTTTAAATAACAATCGGAAGGCAAACGAGCGGATCGCTCACCTAAGGCTGTTGGACCGCGAGTGCGTTGCCGGCCACTTAGGCAAAGAAATTTTTGAAGGTCCCCAAGTCGTACTTTTTGGAAATACCTCTGCAGGCAGCTGATTCCACATGGTCGTGGTGCGCGGTACAGCTGCGGGTGACATTAATTTCAAACCAATACGACTTCGGGATTTTCAAAAAAGAACGCACCTTTCGCTAAAAGACTAACAACGACCCACGGCAATGCTAAGGGTAGGGCTGTCCATGGGCGGAGGGGTGAGCCTTCTACTCATTTGCATTAAAAAAGACTAAGTAATCTTACAGTATTAAATTGAATCATAAGGTAACACCAGACGTGTCAAGCCCTTACAAGAAAGATTATCTCTACCTGGTAACAACTCCGTTTGCTTTCAAACGCTTGGCGTACTCCAGACCCTGGTAATACGGGACGCGTTTATCGTTCGAGCCGAGCATAACCGCCGTGGGCGCTTTCACCTTGTGCGCATGGGCGATCGGAGAGCAGCGGCGCATAGCCACAAGCTCACTCTCGAGCACTTCACCGGACTCGTGGTAGCTTAAGCCAGCCTCTACGTAACACCTGTACACACATTAATTTTTTTATGGTATAGCGAGAAACGGAGATAACAATGCTTCTGTACAGCAATCGCCGCTCAATAACAACCACGTAATAATACGCGCTGTGATTGTGTTGCCGACTTTTTACACCGCTTGATGTGTATAATTCCAAGAGCCTATACTCTCACTCACAAAACGAAACAGTACAAGTATTGTTTCACGCTGAGTATTCTGTGAGCCCGTGGTATCGCTTCGGAAGAGCTGTCCAAATTAGTGAGTGTATATGGCTCTCCCAGGGGTAAGACAGTGTTAACACTACCCGGCCGTTGTCAAGCCCTTCCAAGAAGCGAATAAATTATAAATTAAATTTTATTAACCCTTTTTATTTGGACCGGGTATCGAACCCGATTCCTCTCGCTTCATGGTAGGCTTATAAAACCAATTAGCTTAAACGTAAAGACTTTACTATGTTGTTTCAGAAACCGGTAAGAACATGCCATGAGAAGTTTGCGAAAGTTAATGAAAAATTAAAAGTCATCATACCTGAAAATTCCGCCTTCATGTTAATATTTTTACATAACTCATCTACATAGCTAAAACCATAAAAAATACTCAAAAAAACAACCCTCTGTTAGTTAAAACACCCATAAAAACTATTTACTACACAAAAATGAGTCGCTAGGATCTCAAAGGCTACAGTGTTAAAAATAAGAACCTCTAAGTCTCGACAAAAAGGGTAAAATATGATGATTTTAGTTCAAAACCTGCCGTAAACCACATGAATCTACAATTAAATCAAAGATTACCTACATTCAATCATCACTCACCCATCAGGGTTATCCGCATAATTGACTTTAGTGGCCAAATCGATGAGCGGATTACGCAACACCATCGCACAAAATATACCCGGATACTGTCCGGCGAGGTGCGCGCATAAAAATCCCCCATAACTACCGCCATAGAGGAGCAATTTCGTAAATTTTCCTTTCAAAGTGTCTAAGGCGTAAATAACGTCGCGTACGTCATACGCCCCAACGTGGCCGATCAGAGAATGCACGTTCTTATCCCCGTGACCGGTTGAGCCGCGAAAATTCACACAGAGCGTGGAAAATCCTATAGAATAGAACCTTATTTAACAGATCTATCCCCTTTTTTATTCTATAGCGGACAACGCAGCAAGTGGGTCTCCTCTAAGGCAAAAGAACACCGCTACCCATGGACAGCTGTCACAGTCTGCCTATTGGTTGTGTTGTTGGCCCTTACAGCCGCTTAATGTTACGCGCGAATTGGACTTGATCGTCGAAATTGATACAATAGGCTCACAGTTCAGTGTGTTACACTAGATGAGTGAGGATATCGGAGACACTTATAAATGCCGCTTACGCGGTGTTAAAACAGGTGTCCCAACTGCTTCGTTATCCGTTATAATAACAAAATATAAGAAAATTTGAACTATTTAATAAAATTGTTAATAAAATGAGCTATTTAATATCTAACTTTCATCGAATTCATTGAAAAATATCGATTTTGAACCGTTTATTAAAAGAAATATCCATTTTACATTTTAAACCACTTATTTCAATAGATTATTTGTATCGATGATGCGTAGACGCTTTTGATTAATAGATGGTAAGAAAAGCAGGTGACCGTAGATGAAGATGCATAAAGAACATTTAACAGTGTCTCAGCCGTTTATAGTAAGACACCCAGCATACCTATGCTAATATTGCACAATCTTTTTATTGTGCAATAATATTCCAATTACATTATTATTTCAATACTAACCCTACAAGTTTAATAATATCGTGCAATCGAATATATTGTGCAAATATTGCGGGTGTATGGGGCGCCTAACAGAAAGGATTCTTAAAAGCAAGAAAATCAAAATTTCATATCAACGAAGGACCAATTTTAATAAATCAGCAACTTTTCAAAAATTTACAAAAAACCAATAGATATACTAAAAATGCGACTAATATCGCAAATATTTTCTTTGTATTAAATTTCTCTCTAAATATCTTTGTGAATTCATCCGTATCTATATCTTAGCCGTGTGAAAGCCATGCTGAAGCATATACTAACGCACTGATTGGGTCGGCACATCCGAAGTGACACCACGGACTCACAGAATACTCAGCGTATAACGGTAGTTGTACCTGCAACGGTGCCTCTACTGTGTTTCGCTGAGTGAGTGAGGATATCGTAGGCCCTTAAAATTTCACTTAAGCAGCGTAAACAGCCGGCAACAACCAAAGCGCGGACTGTCGGGTTCTCTTATCATATAGAAGACCCACACCTAATATTCGATACGGATGAGTGCACAGCGCCCCAAAAGAGTAATTCACAGGCCTCGCTCGAGCCACAAACTCACCAATCCGGTATATCCGTAACCCCGGCCATGGTGGAACAATCGATGACCGGATTCCTAGACACGACTGCCCTATACAGGTCCGGGTACTGTCCGCTCAGATGCGCCACCAGAAAGCCCCCATGGGACCCGCCGTACAAGCACAGACGCTTTTCGTCTATGGGATACCGCTTCACCTATGAGGCGTTCATTATTGGCGTGAGGCTTGAAAGGGGCTTGACAAAAATCACAAGGAAGGGGGATCTAGTAAAATATCACGTGTATTTATTTTTTGTCATATATATTTTAATTTAAATATTTATTCAATATTATTTAATAAACTTCATTATTTTAATACGCGCGACTTCTAAACGAATAATAAGATTATACTGTATTTAAAGATAATATTCGGAAATTTTTTAGATTTTTTAAAGGCACTAAAAATACACGTGATGAGGGGTGGGGAGAGAGGGGAGTGATAGTCTTAATTCTCACCGTAAATAACAAGAGAGAGGGATAAAAAAACGATTATTGGAAACAAGCATCAAGAATCTTACAAGATAATTCTATATGTATGGATATTCTGGTATCGGCAGCTGCATTTTCATTATAATTGTCAAATTATAATTGTCCGTACCGGGATTCGAACCCAATATCTCTCGCTTCACGGTACACTTTTAAAACCATTAAGCTACCAGAGTCTCAAAACGTAATCTTTCTTATTTAAATAAATTAAATAGAATAAATAAAAATAAAAGTTGCGTCTTATAGTAAGTAATCTTGTTTCATTGATTTAGAATTATTATCGCAAAATTCGATACATATTTTAGCTACTTTCTGGTACTTTAGGCAATATTATTGTAAATTTTGGGTAAAAATATTCAGTTGGGTGTAACCTAACGTTTAGGGGGGAGTATGGGGAAGTACAAAATATTACGGCGCGTTATTTGGGGAAGGGAGGATCAAAAATTGCGTTACGTAATACTTAAACGCTGCTTAACTTTTGATACGTTCCATTAGACGCTGACAACGCTCAAAATACTCATTACGTTGAGAAAATGGAAGCCATTTGTCTCGTCTATGAAATTGTCACTTAATTGACAGGTAATGAACAATATTTTACCGCCTCGTCGGTGGCCATTTTGCAGTCTCTAACATCAGCAGTCCCAATACGATTCGGCAGAAACATGACAGACGCGTCGCCCGCGCCAACCGAACCGCGATAGTTGATCTGGAGGCACGCAAAGCCTGCAATCAACCGATTGGGAATTTTTCACCCGTGGGACAGCCATGCTGAAGCATATGCTGACGCACTAATTGGGCCGAATCGTCAGGAGTGATACCATAGCCTCACAAAATACTCAGCGTGACGTAGTAGTTGTACTTGAAATGGTGCCTCTACTGTGTTTCGCTGAGTGAGTGAGGATATTGGAGGCCCTTAAAATTTCCGCTTAAGCGGCAACAAGCTGGCAACACAACCAATGCAAGGACTGTGGCGCGGTTGTTCATGGGCAGCGTTGTTCTTTTACCACATAGGAGACCCATCTGCTCCGTTATCCGCTATAGAATAATAAAAAAAATCGAAGAGGAAAAACCCTACAAATAGGCAAAGATACATAAATAATTGGTATACTTTCTAATTTGACCAACAAGTGTAAACACAAAGATTTATTTTAGAACAATATTATAATAATTTAATAAGATTTTTCAATATTGCAAAATATCACTATTTTTATATTAAACTTATATTTAACTATAATCTGTCTATCTATAATTCGTTACAACGATATTAAAATTGATAATTCAATGAAATAAGCAAAATAAAATGGATATTTCTCTTTCACAATTCAGTTACTACTATTGAGACCAAATACTTTTTAAGAAAAAATACAAAATTAAAAAAAACTAGATAGAATCTCAAGTTTAAAAAAAGAAAGATCGCAATAATAAAAGAGAAACTCACCCAGTAAATAGAAGAGAGCAGTCTCCAGCGAGTAAGCGTTCGCAAAGGCCGAATGTGGACCACCGTGAGGCCACACCACTAGAGGTCGCTTATCTTTATCGCCCACCAGAATGCAGCTGAAGGACTCTGCAAATAATAAAATAGCCTATTGTGAGGCATTTTGTACCGCGCACCACCTCTCCGTGGTGAAATTATCGTAACGTTTACAAAGTTCTCGCTTCTATATTAATATATAGTCTTAGAGGATTTCTCGGCACAGGAAGTGGAGACATCGTTTGATCACGATGGCGCAATGACGTGGCGAGTACAAGGGGCAACCGGATGTCAGTTGCGCGGCGCAATGTAGCGACACATTCTGATTGGGGTGACCGAATGTGACTGTAATGCCTTCGGAACTCTGTGTTCAGTGATTGTACATCTTTGTTACTTATTTCTTTTTAAGATCGAATACGCTTCTGATGCTTAAGAAAAGATTATAGAGGTATTTTATGATTTTTTTATAAAAACGGTGGCTAACGGACAGGAAGCTCACCTAGGGAAAGCGGTCATCCGCCCATGGATATCTCTAGCTCTTGCAGAGCTTTCGGTGCGTTGCCGGCCTTTAAGGAATACGTGCACTCTTTTCGTGAAGGTTCCCATGTTTTTTTTAATTATTCTATATCGGACAACGGAGCAATTGATTGTCCTATATGGTTAGGAACACCGCCGTCCATAAATAACCACGCCACAGTCCGCGCATTGGTTGTGTCACCGGCTTTTAAAGCCAGTTAATCAATACTTTTAAGGGCCTTCGATATCCTCATTCACTCTGCGAAACACAGTACAAGTAATATTTCAAATTGAGTATTGTGTGAGCCCGTGGTATCACTTCGGACGAGCCGGCCTTATTAGTGCGTCAGCACAATATGCTTTAGCATATCTCTCCCACGGGTGTACCATGTCGTATAGGTTTGGGAAAACCTCTGCAGGAAGCAGATTCCATAAAGTTAAGGTGCGCGGCACAAAATGATTTAAAAAATGCTCAATTGTGGAACAACATACAGCGAGGTGATACGGATGAAATGTCATATATAGACAGACACACTTACTGACGTCATCGGCGAAATTTTCATGCTGCAAATTCATATATTCAACACTGGCGTCGCTCAACCCTGGCACAGAGTTCGGTTCACTCACGCGAATCCATTCGATCGAGGCTTCGGCGCCACGCTCCGGCAGCATCGCCACGTACAGCTGAAACATCATCAATATTCAATCAATAACTTAATTTACGCATAAATGGGAAATTTGGCCTTATATTTAATATATAAGGTTATATTTGGCTATACGCTCTTATTTTGAAGGTCCCCAAGTAATTGATAATTTATCACAAATCTCACCTGTCCAGGTGTAATGCAGTTGGAGTAAGACGCCAGTACCTTGCCCCCATTCACACAGAGGATAGAAGTCGATCCAGCTGATAGAGATATGTTTGTTATTGTTTTGCTCTCTGAAAGACACAATTACTTATATTAATAGCTGATCCCGTCAAATTCATTATTGCCATATAAATGTATAATGTATTAATATTTCAATTAAAAATAGATATTTTGTATGGAAACGGTGAAAAATCTCTTTATGGAATTTTTTTTCTAGCATAAGATAGTCATCATATTGGATGGTCAGCGTAAAATGGTAGTTGTACTTGAAACGGTACTTCTACTGTGTTTCGCGAGTGAGTGAGCATATCGGGCGCCTTTAAAAATGCCACATAAGCAGCGGAAACACAACCAAAGCGCAGATTGTGGCACGCTTGGTGATGGGCTGCGGTGTTCTCTTACCATATAGGAGACCCACCAGATCCGTTGTCCGCTATACGATTAAAAATAAAATTAAAAAATATCTTGTTTAATTCACTCACCCATATCAAGTACAAAGCTGTTGATTTCGTTCAGTGATTGGGTACTGAACAGCAAGCGGCCCTCAATCCAACATTTTTGTGGTAAAGCAGCACCGAACATACCATAAAACACGCCATTTTTAATATCCACCTTTTCCTCTACGATGTCTAGAAGAACCTCCTCTTTTCTCGCATTTGTTTCCTCTGTATTCATTATATCGTCAAGCTGAAACCATTATTACATTCGTACATACAATTATAATTTAGGTAAATTAATTAAAAACAGAGCGTTCCGACCAAGCGGTCTTGTAAGCAATCCTCAAAATCATGGGTAATTGGTTCTATCGCACGCGTCGGTCTGAATAAAATTACATTTTTTATTTGTAATACATGCTGTCTTTAGAGGGGCTTGACAGTGGCCGAGCATGTGTCAGGTCTTACTAGGCGGAAGCACTAAAGTGATACCATTGCCTCACAAAATATCAGCGTAAAGCAGTAATCGTACTGTGTTACGCTAAAGCAGTGAATCCTTTGTTCGCTAAACCTGTGAAACTGTACAGTTTAATCGGCATATAAAAACAAACGACACAACCGAACGCGGATTGTGACGCAATTGTCCATAGGCGGCGGTGTTCTCTTGCCATAGAAAAGACCCGCTTAGACCGTTTCCTGCTATACTATATTTTTTTAATTATTTACTTGGAGGATCTCGTGGATTTCGTAATAGCTCGAGAACCAAGGCGGATTGGCTATTGAGCGAAGGAAGCTCAATATTAAGCTATTTCGGGAAGGTTTTACAAGTGGTGCACGATATCTGTAAGCCATACGTCCATACAGTTTTGTGGACTCATTTTAAAAGTTTCCGTTATTAAGACTGACTGCCAATATACCGTCTATAGGTGTGCTTATCCAAACGAAAGAAATAAAAAAACGTACATCTTTCTTGCTTAGTTTGACGATCTGATGACAGGCGTGATGCGGTCCAGATATAGCACGTTGAAGCCAAACGATGTCCCCGTTTGGGGATACCCTCGGTGACCGCACCGCCGCAACTTCTCTACTCAGCCGACCTGAAAATAAAAAGAAAATAAAAAAACTTCCATAACCAGTGACTGTATTTGCTGACACTATGAAACGAAGGCAACCGAAATGGAGGCTCACCTACGATAAGCGCTGCTCCGCCCATGGCAATCTCTAGCCCTTGCATAGACAATGGTTGCGTTGTCAATCTCTTAATGATCTCTTTTCTTCGAACCTAAACTATTTATTTGCCAAGCATAAGCCTTGTTTGACTTATCAAAAGAACTTATTGAGACAGCCATTTCTATTTATTTACTGACGCTACAGGCAAATATCAGGCTTTATATGCTATCGCTGCTATTTTTACTGATTTACTGTAGCTAAGTATCAAAAATTCTACAAATAGCTCCACCTAGTTTAATTAATGTGCTATTCTTACCTAGTTTAGCTTTGTATATACTTACATTTTTTTTATTATTTATGAAATCTCTTATTAACTACTATTAATTTAATTGGAGTAACCAAGTAAAATATATTTTATTTTTCCTGAGATTCACACCCATGCTCTCCGGTAGATAAATATAATGTTAATACTTACGATATACACCATCCGTATTCATACAGAATATGTGGCTCAATCTGTTTGTGCAAAATATAAGACCGAGTCTGCTAGGGTCATTTAACTCCCAAGCCACACCCACCACACCACGCCCATCGCTCGTGAATTTCACCTGAGAATGAAATAAAAAGATAAATTGATCGTACTGCAAGAGTTGATCAATATAGTCAATCAATCAATTTATCTTAAGATTTAACAATCACTTGATAAATCGTAATTTATTTACAACAGTTGTTGACGTCAAAAAAGATACGTATAATTAAGTCTACGTCAATTGCAAATAGCTATTTTTCCCCCTTTGGCATCACTTCGAAAGAACCGGCCCAATGTTCCACCAGCAACAGGTGACCCTTCTCTAGATGACAACGGAGCAGATGGGTCTCCTATAAGAGAACCGTCCTCCTATAAAGCCTATAAAGAAATATCCTATACAGAAAGAAATGTCCTATAAAGAATACGCGCATTGTTTGTATTTTTATGCCACTTAAGCAGCATTTTTAAAGGCCTCCAATATCCTGACTCACTCAGCGAAACACATTATAAGCACCGAAAATTCGAGTAATTCTTAATTTATTCAAAATCTATACAGCATCTATACAGTATGGTCAATATAAAATACCTGTCCAGGGCACATATTTTCTGGTATTTCATCAAGTAGAGTAAATGTTTCATTCTCAATATCACACTTGACAACCACTGAGCGTTTCTTGCCAACCAACTGTTCACCCCAGTCCGGCTTGTAGATGTGCTCCTCACCCTAGGAAGGGAAACAAATGTTAACAATGGTTAGGTGAGTAACAAATAGAATTTACATTTAAACGCTCAGACTTAAAGAAAATAACTTAAACCCTATCATTAAATACTGATTTTAATATCACTCAGGCATTTTTTATATGGTATAGTGGGCAACGGAGCAGATGGGTCTCCTCTATGGTAAGAGACTGCCAGCTGCGCCTGTGGTTGTAATTCCGTCTTTTTACACAGCTAAGCATTTTCATTACAAGAGTTTCCAATATACTCACTCGGCACGACATCGCTTTACGTTAAGTATTCTGATTCATTTCTTTCATTTCTTTTGACTAGCCGGCCGAATTAGTGCGTCTGCATATGCTTCAGCATGGCTTGCTCAATGGTGCGACAGTGAACAGAATTATACAATATAATAAAAAATTTACTAACAGGTGTAATTGTCTTATCACCACTGGCTTGTTTTTCCTTCTCAATTGGCTTCCTTTTAATATATGGTTCAGATTTAGGCGGTTTCTGCTCAGCTATATAAAGCAAACTCTTTTCATCTGGAGACCAGTCCAAGCTGCCAAATTCAGCTGAAAAGTAGAATGAAAGAATATAGTATAGTAAATATTATTAAATGACCATTGATTGCATCTTTGGGGAGAGGTCCAGCAATGGACTTAATAGGCTGATGATGACCATTCATGTTTATTTCACTTAAAATTAAGAAATAAATTATAATTTTACCAAAGACTTCTAAGTGTTTTCACAGGTAACAATCACAATGAAACAAATTACATGTTTTATATCATAGGTACAGTGCTATAAACATTTAATTTAGATATTTTAACAAGCACTTCAATTTGAATTTTGTTACTACAAGTTAACTATTTTGTATTGTTTTCATTTCGTTTTATGCCAACCTTGAATAGATATAGGAAAAGTTCCTACTACAGTTTAATTATTCTTAATTTTATTTAATTGTATCTAGTTTGTGTTTTCATTTTAATCTTCTACCTACAGAGAATAAATAAAGAGCTTCATAATAAATGCAACTATTTCCTTAAAAAAATTGTAAAAATAGGAAATATATATTATTATATCAGTTCGAGAACTCACCATCAGTATAAACTTTTCCATGTATGTCCAAAGCTATTAAATCAATTGAATGCAATAGACAATTCTTAGTCCACACTTCTAAGAGGCACTTGCTACCTTTTCCATTTGCTTCTTCCCTAATCACAGCTTTATATTTCTCATTTGGAGAAACAGCCATCAGCACTCTATCAAATATAGATAAATTAGTATTGATTAAAAGTCCATCTATATTTATTCAATGTAATCATAGTATATATAAGATTATTGAAGATCAATTACAATAAAATATATAGTCATTTTGTAAAATGTTGTTTTACTGGTAAAGAAGAAATAACAAGAAACTCTCAACACACATCTTTTAAACCAATTTGGTTTTTACAATGGATTTCATGTAAAGCTGGAGAAATACTTGATAGACCCACTCATCTTTGACATTTAGATATTTTTAGAGATTATTGGATGCAGCAAAGATTTTTTCTTATGAAAATTAACAATAAAATATAAAGACAGATTAGGGTATATGGCACTAATAGACATAAAAGATACAGAATTCCAATTAATGTTAAGCAAATAAAAATAAAAAGATATCAGTATCAATATATTTAAAAATATTCAAAACTATTTAAGAAGAAATTAAACTACAATAAGCAATAATAAAAATAAATAAATAAGGCAAAACAAGCCCCATGTTTTGGGGAGGCCTATGTTCATAAACAAACCATACTGAAAGACCAGATGATTTAATAAAACTAAGGCAAGAAATACAATAATAATACAATTAAATGTGATCAACAATAACTTATTTCTTTTTTTGTGCATTACAGTATCAATGAAATGGACTAAGTATAAATTTAAAAATAATAAAACTCAATAATCCTTTTACAGTTAAAAAGGTCTCTCCCTGACTTATATTGATTCTTATAAAGAATTATCTAATATTTTATAGAAATATAACTCAATTTAATATATAAACCTAATAATAAAACTCACTCATTACTAATGTCAACACTAAAATCACTTTCTGCAACCACATTCAAGTCTGTATTTAGTATATAATTAATAGCATATTGACTGTTCTTTCCTTTATCAATATTTCTTACAGACCATTTTGACATTATCTTAGTACCAGCATTGTTTAGCCTTGCTCCAACTATTGATGGGATTTTGGCCAAGGTTTTGTAAACTTGAACCACTCGTTCAATCTGCTCAAAGAAAATACGTTTAAAGTTTCCTATAATTAATTTACATCTTCAGTTGAACTTTATACATTAAAACTACCATTTATGTACCCTTTAAACAACTAACCAATTACAAAAGTAAACGAGACTATTATTATTCTACTTCATGTAATATTAATACAAAAACAAAATATGCATACATTGAATTCTACATACCTGTCCAGACATTTCAGCTATTATTGTGGCTTGCTGGAAGTGAATATGCAATGCATTTAAACTTATTTATAACTAATATTTTTGTTGTTTAACCAACGATAACTTATCAGTATGTACTATAATGATAATGCAGTATGGTAGAAATTAGAACCCTGTTTTGTATGTTTATGATAATAAAATTCTACGACAATACTAAGATATCTGTCTGTATGTAAATAGGAACTCATGTCTGAAATATGATTGTTCATTGCTGTTGTTTAGAATCTGTACTCACGCGGTTTACTATCGCATAGTCTGTAATACCCAATTCAAAAATTCGATGTCTGGAAAAAGTATTTTTAAACTCCCGCCTGTTAAATAAGTATTTAATTATTAATATACTTCATTTTAATATCATATATTAATTTAATAGTCGTGACATAATTATTATTTATTTATATTAGTATTTTTTTGTTGATACAAAATATCGTCTATAGTTCTAGTTTGTATATAACTTCAATATTTGTTTCTTTATTTGCAGTTTATATTTATAAATTACACTAATAAAAATGTTACGTAATCTAGCCAAAATTAATTTTATTGAAATTTACTTAGTTCACAATGTTTTCTTTTGTTTTAACTATCGCAGATTAATATTAAACAATCATCATATTTTATTGCTGTCACTTTTTTCAAAAGGAATCGAAATATAATTTATAATCATAAACATAATAACAAAAATATCTGTTGCGTAAGAATAAGAATTTACCCAATTAGTATTTAGGTACTATACGTTTCTTAATGTGATCAGTGTTTTAGAATACTTATGGAGCAATGCTGGTAAGAAGTCATAAGAACTGCTGGTTCAGTATGGAAAAGAATTGCAAAGCATAGAGTCTGAAAAAATTACGAGGAGGTCTATATCGAAAGACAAGCTGGGAAGGTAACATATTTAAATAATATAAACATACACGTAATTTATAAGACTCAGTAATAAAACTTATTTTATTTTATTTATATAAGTATGTTTCCTTATGTAATTATTATTTTAGAAGATTTACGTTACACATATTAAAGAAAATGCGTGATGGAATTTGTATCTTTCTACATGTTAGTTAAGGGTCTCGGATGGATAATCGACGTTGTTAAATCTAAAACATATGACTTTTATTTTGAGTGGATAATATATAATATAAAGTACTAGTTATTTTTGAATCGACTATAGACGACATTTAGTTATAATATTAAACTAAATTATATGCAATTAACATTACAATTATGTGTTTATTATAACAATTACTTATTGAAATATACTAATCTCATGGTCCAAAAGGGCGCGTTTATTACATTTTCATTTATTTTATCACTACACAATTTAACAGCAAAAATAAGATAAAATAAACTTTTTAAAATGCCAATTTCTATTAAGGCAAACACTTTAACAGAAAAAATAACCTAAAAACTTAATATATTCGTTCTACAATACAATAATACAATACATTTATTTATAACATCATTATTACATTTTTTTATTATTAGATATACTATTTTCATTAATTATATAATATTTGTTCTACACAAATGGGTAGTTTGACCAGCTCCTCTATTCGTTGGAAATGGTTTAATCAAATTAATATGAATAAAATCAAACGCCTGTAAGAAATCAATTGGGCCGCCAGCGCGCCGTTCAATACGGCGCGCGCGGGCCGCGCGCCCCGCGCGGCATTCCCCCGATTTCACCCCCGGCTCAGTCATATTATCTACCCCGACTAGAACACCCTTACGTTTTAATAAACAATATCGTTTATATAGTCTTCCTGTAGTTTCAAAAATCACATTTACAAACGATATTGATAATTTGATACAATTATACAACTGAACGTAGCTTAAAATGAACGAAATTGATCTAATTAAGGAAGTTGAAAAGCGTCCAATTTTATATGATAAATCAGTGAGTGGTTTTAACAAGACGAAACTGAGGGATGACGCGTGGAAGGAGGTCCAGGAATCTCTGAATGTGTCAGGTATGGGCTTGTCTTGCTCAGTTGGATGCGCAATGCGATAAACTCTATATATACCGAGTTTGAAAACTTTACAACGTCAACTAGGTACTAATATTTTTATCTATTCTAACAATATATCACAGAATACTCAGCGTGAAACGGTACTCATACTATGTTTATGTGTGAGTGCGGATATCGGAGGCCCTTAAAAATGTCGCTTAAGCGGCTTAAAGGGCCCGCAACACAACCAATGCACACATATGAGACGCACATGCTCTGTTGTCAGCTATACCATAAAAAATATATATACATAAATGTGTCCCAAAACTAATGGATAATCTGGTACCGGTATACAGGCCAAGTTATAGCTACCAATTCTGGAAATAATAAGAAGAAATTTATATTGTTATGGAGTTAGTTGTTAGTGGAGTTATAGTAAATTAATTTCTAATAATATAGATCGTTTTTTTAATGAAAAAGACCAGAAGGCTCATCTAGGATAAGCGGTCCTCCGTCCTTGGTCCTCCGTCCAGTATCTGCTTCTTGGGCTACGGGTGCGTTATCAGCTTTTAAAGTATGGGTACGCTGATTTTGTGAGACGCCTTTTGTTTACATTTGAAATATATTTAAAAAATAGGAGTTACATATGCTATGTGGTTTCTAAGGTATTTGTACCATTATTGTTTATATGGATTGTATGTGCAGATGTTTATGTATCACTTACGGCATTTTTAAGACTAAACAAGGGCAGTTAGAAGCCATAGATATAATATATCAGATTAGGGTAAAATTAACGCCACAGAATACAATGAGATTTCATAGCCTCGTAACTTAATGGTTTAAAAAGTTTACCATGAAACGAGAGGGTATGGAGTTCGAATTAATTTAATTAAAAATAAAAAGGCTTTATTACTAAACATTTTTGAGATATGTGCTAAATTTTGAGAGCTTCGTAGTTAAGTTGTTTTATAAGCCTACCACGAAGCGAGATGGTATCGGGTTCTAATCTCGGTCCACACTAGAAATATTATAATTTAATTGAAAATGAAAAGGCTTTATTATTATATATTTATTGAGATTTATGTGTTTTAATTGAAAATAAAAAGGCTTTTTTATTGGTAAAACGGGCTATTTTCCGCATCTCGACTTCTGAGGGCTTAATATATATATTTTTTAATTTTTGAGATGGGTATAAATATTTGGAGAGCCTCGTAGTTAAATGGTTTTTAAGCCCACCACGAAGCGAGAGGGTGCAATCAAAACAAAGAAAATTACAATTTAATATACGCATTGCATGTCTCAGATTAAAATGATTGTTTCACAGAAGCGGAATGCAAGAAGAGATGGCGCTCCTTGCGTGATTCGTTCATAAAACTTCAGCGGACTCATGGTGGTCGCACGCGATGGCCCTACCACAATGCCATGAGATTTTTACTACCTCATGTTGAACCCAAGCCCGAAACGCAGTACGTATTTATTTAAATTAAAAAGAGGTCTTTTTCTTTAACATGCCAAACTTGCGGGTTCACCGATAATGAATTATTCCCGTTAAATAGATTTCTTTAATATTGTTTGTTTTAATGTTTAGTGGGTAATGAAGCAAGCGGATCTCCTCACAACCGCGCCGCATTGGCGATTAGATTATTGCCGGCTTTTAACATCGCATATGTGCTTCTGATAGATTTATTCACACAGCGAAACACAGTACCTACAAGTACCGTTTTACGTTTAATATTCTGTGAGCCCGTGGTATCACTTCGGACGAACCGGCCCAATTAGAGCTTCAGCATGCCTCTCCCATGGTTGTAAACAAAACCTGAATTCAAACACAACAATCGAAAAATTTAAGATTCTCTTTAGGTACTAAAATACACGTGATGTAGGATGGGGAGAAGACTTAAATATCATCATATCAAAAAATGCTAAATAAAAAAATCACGTGATTCATTCATCATCATCAGCCAATTAAGTCCACTGCTGGACATAGACCTCACCCACCTATTGCAATCTTGAGCGATCTGGATCCAGCGGTTGCCCGCGCTTTCATAAGATCGTCTTTCCTTCGCGTGGCGGGACGTGCCGTGATTAATTGGCTGCTCCTAATTCTTAATATATGATTTAATAAATATTTGTTGAAAAGCCTATACAATACCATAGAACGAAACGAGAGACATCCGACTCAGAGACTGAAGACGAGATACGCCACCGTCCAGGTCAATCCCTTCCCGATCTCTTCTCGGAGCCGCGGTTAGACGACGACGACGACTTCCAGCCGAAGAAGCCCCGCCTCAACTCCACTGATGATGAGCAGAGGACAGACCCAGACGAGCTGTTTCTTCTCAGCTGCGCGCCCACGCTCAAGAGATTGAACGCCAAGCAAAACGCTGTAGCTAGACTTAAAATACAACAGGTATGTTCGCGTCAGCGTCCTATATGGTAAGATAACACGCCCATGAACAACCGCGCCACAGTCCGCGGTTTTGTTGTGTTGACGGTTTTTTACGCTTAAGCGGTATATTTTCAACGGCTTCGGATATCCTGTAAGCTCATATATGCTATCAGCTCATGCTTAATTTTATACCTATTGAAATAATAATATATAGCGAAAAAATCAATAATATAAATTTAATTTCCTTAAATCTCTATATTTAAAGACAGTTTTGAGAGCTTCGTTGCTTAATAGTTTTAAAAGTGTACCATGAAGCGAGAGGTACAACCGAACAATTATAAATTATTTGGTCTCTAGAAGGGCTTGACAGTGGCCGAGCGAGTGTCTTAATACTACCGCACCCATGGGAGAGCCATGCAGAAGCGCTGACGCACTTATTGGGCCGACTGGTCCGAAGTGACCACGAGCTCATAGAATACTCAGCGTGAAACGGTACTTGTACTGTGTTTCGCAGAGTAAGTGTAAGTATGGAAGGCCCTGAAAACTGCCGTATAACTCAACAGCATCGCTCTCCGACGGGAGAAAATGTAGTGTTAATGATATTAATACGAAAAAAGGCCATTCACACAAGCTTTAGTCACGCAAATTTATTAAATAGATACTGCCGTTGCAGGTTCTATACGAAGCGGAATTCGGCAATCAAATGGAACTTCCCTACGTGACTCCAGCCAGTGACTGTGATTATGAAGGCGTCGAAGCTGCCGTCGAATAAAATTTTAAACTAGAATTAATAATTTTAATTAAATAAAAAAATCAATAAAAATATGCATCTTATTTATCACACCTTAAAACATTTCTTGGTTTTAACCATGCTTAACATTTACGGAAATGAAAAAAAGGCATCGACAGACTCCACAACATCTGATAACCATCAAACTCAGCATACACAATTTCATAAAAATTTGTCGAGTCGTTTAGACGGAGCATTCTCTCGTGACACATTATTTATGCAACATTCATTAACCCCTGGTTAATGAATGTTGCATTATATAGATGTCAAGTCTTTCAATATAGATGCAACAGAATTTACATACAAAAACAATTTCATGTAAAGATATTTACGAAGGGCAGAGGTTAACTTTCGCTTCGGTAATGACAATTGACCTAAGAGCGCATAAAAACATTGTTTTATTCACCTTACTTCTAAAATAAGGGTTATATAAATCTAACGAATTTTACATAGATATCCTAATTAAATTTATTCATAAGAGCCATTGAGTCATTTACGAAATAATCTAATATTTACTGACCTTCAAAGGAATCGCAAACGTTATCAATTCTACGTATTTTTTCGCTTTTTCTCGTAGCCTACTAGTATATTGTAGCTTATTGATTATAATAATTTATAATCTGTACTATTTTTTATGGTATAGGGGACAACGGAGCAGGTGGGTGTCCTATATGGTAAGAGAATACCGCTGCCCATCGACAACCGCGCCACAGGCTCGTTGTATTGCTGGCTTTTTAAACTGCTTAAACGTCATTTAAGGGCTTCCGATGTACTCACTCACTCAGCGAAACACTTTAGAAGCACTGTTTCAAATACAACTACTATTTCACGCGAGTGTTCTATGAGACGTTGGTATTACTTCGGAAGAGCCAATCAGTTTGTGCGTCAGCATATAGTTCAGCATGGCTCTCCCACCTGTGTCACACTATTAAGACTCGCCCGGCCACTGTAAAGACCTTCCAAAGATCGAATATATTCCAAAGATCGAAAATATGAATGTTCGGACCGGGCCACCAACTCGATTCCTCTCGCTTCGTGATAGTCTAAAGCCAATTAGCTATGAGTTTCTTATATGAATTGTATTTGCATATTCCAAATAAATAATTAAAATATTCCATATAACAAATTATCAATTTCCGTGAATATATTGTGTGATACAGTTATATCAACTTCCTGTGTGGGCGAAATATAAAAATTATAGCTTATTGTAAAATAAATAAGTATTCATTAGAACTAATTGTATTTACATAACTATTTATGCGCATATAATATGCAATTCCATCAAGTCATTGGCCGTCTCTTTGCTGACAAATTGTAATAAAATATAAATGGGGTCAATTGTGTTAATTGATTGCAAATAACAATTCATTTATAGCGTCTCTTTAATATGCGATGCAATTTTTACAACGTCGCTATTATGAACGACTTATAATTTAGACAAAATAAATTCCTATTTACTTCAGTTATTGAGCTTCACCTATGGTAGAGCGATACTGAAGCATATGCTAACGAACTATTTGGCCGGCTCGTCTGAAGTGATACCACGGGCTCACAGAATACTTAGTGTGAAATGGTAATTGTACGTGAAACGGTGCTTCTACTGTTTTGCTCTAAGTGAGTGAGGATATCGAAGGCTTTTAAAAATGCTTTTCCGGCAAAAAAGCCGGCAATACATGCAATGCATGAACAGTGGCGCGGTTGTACATGGGCGGCAGTGTTCTCTTACCATATAGGAGACTCACATGCTCCGTTGTCTGCTATACCACAAAAAACAAAGAATTACGGATTTTGTTGCTTTCTTACTATCAATAAAATACAGAAAGACTAATATATTTGTATAAAATTAATACAGAACGTAAGAAAAGCATAAAAAAAATCAACCCACCTCAAAATTCTTTTAAAAATATTATTTTAAATATACTTAATCAATTACCGAATTATAAATAAATGCGTTGCTATTCATTCACCAAAATCAGCACACGAACCCATATAAGAGAACAAATCTTAAAAAAATAAAACTACTTTTTAGTTTTAAGGTCGATCATGACCTCTAATGTAACCTTAAGCGATTGCCTTAACCGCTTTCATACTCAAGAGAACGTCGCTGTAACAATGAACATATAAATTGAAATCTAAGATCTAGATTCTGGTTGAATATTAACAGCCTTCAAAATCCCATCAAAATTGGCCAATACTTTTTGGAGGTACGCGTCATAAAAACTTATAAGGCCTCATAAATTCATGTATTTACTTCAAGATAGAAAACCAAATATAGTTATAAAATATAATGTAATTATTGCGATAATTATTATGTTCTTGCATAATCGGTTATAACTTACACATAACATTTATATATACTTAAGCACACCTGTTCATATAAAACGTATCGCTTGAGTTAATATTATATATCTTCTATATACGACAATATATGACTTAACTAGATATATTTTTGAGTTGTACTCAATATATACTATCATCATCATCATAATTTCAGCCGTAGGACGTCCACTGCCGGACATAGGCCTCCCCTCGGACCTCCATGGGAATAAATAATAATAAATTGCAGTTCAGTTGGGCCAAGCTGGGGTTGTGCAAGGGTGGAAGACCGCTCATTTATCTTTGTTGGGTCACAATCTATTTGTATATAAAATATATATTTAAAACCTGTTACTTGTGTACTGTTAATGTAATAATAAAAAATTATATAAACGACAATATATTTATGAAAACGTAGACATAAACAACACAACAGTCATATTGGTCTTACAGCTAACACCAATATATAACCTCTTTACAATTTTAACTAATATACTGGTAGCGACGCACATATAAAACTATGCGCTCATAATACTTGGCGTACTTTAGGAAACATCGCACCTCGCCCATCATGCAAGGTTATCTCCCTCCCATATCTCTGGAGCAGCTCCAAAACCACGCCGTTCGTCCAACCGAAGCCGTCTTGTACCACATACTCCCCACCGCCACCTTCGTGCCCCGGTTGCACTGCACTGTACTTCTCAAACATCTTCTGCCACATACTATAACCTAAGTAATTTGCTCTCATCCATATAACAGCCTGTTCACGAGCTAACTTTATCGCTTCCTCGTTACCACTCGATTCCAGACCCCCGATTAGGATACTTTGCAATGGCGGCCAAGCGTTCGGATAATCCCACTGCTCCCCCGAGTGAATTATCGACGAGGGAACACCGCCAGGAAAGTCCAAAGCCCCAGTTGAAAGCAAATATCTGACCAAACGATCAGCGTATCGTGGTGCGTCAATCACCTCAACAGCTCCAGCCCAAAGAGGTGTCACGCAGCTCGGGTAGAAGTGTCGCCGCGGCGCTCTGGCTTGTGCGTCATAGTCATACCATACACCATTCGTATCATCCCACATCACGTTCTCTATAGAATTCCGCCAATATTTAGCCAAGCTCCACCATTTGCGAGCTGCCCGCCTATCCTTCAGCTTCTCACGGAAATCGCCCACCACCTCAAGAGCACCAGCGAATATGGCATTTAAATCCACTGGCAGAATTCGTGACGCGTGAACATCCGTCAGCTTACCGATGACGTCTTGGCCGGCGGTAACAAACCATCGAGTGGAAAAGTCCCAGCCGCTCTCTGCCGCACTTTTCATTTCAGCGTAGAAATCCTCCCTCTTAGATTCGTCAGACAGCGTCTGTGCTGTTGTATAGTCCTCGAAATATGACTCCGGACGTGGACCTTTACCTGATCGATCGGCAAAATAGCGTAACAGGACATAAAGTTTGCCATTCACTTCAACGGTCACCTTCTTCTTCTCCAACCAATACTGCAACTCTTTCTCCACAGTTGGCAGGTGTTTCTCCAACCAGGCAAGATCGCCAGTCGCTTTGAAATAACTAGCCACCATCGCAGCTAACATAGGCGGCTGACTTCTTCCCAAATAGTAAACACGGCTTCCGTTTGGAATATAACCAACAGTTTTTACTAAATGTAATAAATTTTCAATCATACCTCTAGCTGTCTGCGTCATATTGCAAATAAGGAGACCACGTACAATCCAGAAGGAATCCCAATAGTAGAGCTCCTTAAACCGACCGCCGGGAACGATAAATCCATTAGGGACATACAGAAAACTATATTGACTGGAATTTTCTTTAACCTCGGTTTTCACTTTACGGCCTAACTTAACCCAAATTCCAATAACATTCTTCGCGAACTCACGTATTTTCGGATCGGTGATCTGTTGCAAAATAGGTGGTTCAGGATTGAAATCCGGCGGCCGCCAATATTCAAGTTCATTGCCGTCCAAGAAATGTTCATCTAAAAAGCCAGTTAATTGTTCCCGCGATGGATTGTTACCAGTTTTTTGCATAAGCTTAGCGAAATCAGCGAGCGTTTCATTCTCAGTGTTAACGAGTTTAAGATCAACGAATGTTTTCGAATCGGGAAATATCCTCGCGAGTTGCACTCTATGTAAAAGTTCACCGACGCAATAAATTGATGAATTGCAAGCGGGCAGTACTGTTAAAGCTTGGGCGCACGCGCCAAGAATCCCGAAGACCGGATAGAGCGGCGCGTAGCGACGCAGATTCAGTAACATTATCCCGCTTTGTATTTACGGAGTTATCATAACAGAATTGTTTGCGTGTTGCTATGGCCAGCGCAGCGGACCGTATGTTCACGCGGACGGTCCGCGACTGCCGCTCTCCTACGCGCCATACTAATTCAACACGTCGCGTGGTGACCCATCTCAGCTGTTAGCACTTTCACTACGACCTAGGCAAAGCAAAGGAACTAGATCACTGAGAAGACTCGCTTCTCGAGATAACACGTGCCAACTTCACGCATGTAGTTACAATGACATTAAACTTCATTAATCTTTCACCCGCAGACAAACAGATTATAATAAATACGCATGCGCGAACTTCGTTATTTCATTGGTCGGATTTATTACTGTTCACTGACGTTGGAAATTTGGCGCCTATTACGCGAGGTTAATTGTATGATTTGACTCTTTATATTTGTCTTTGATTAAAATATTCGTTCATTTATAATTCCTTTTTTATTTTTTTATGGCTGGTGGGTCTCCTATATGGTAACTGGTAAGAGACCACCGTCACACATATACAACCACGCCACAATCTGCGCTTTGATTGTCTTGTCGGCTGTTTTACGCCGCTTGATCGGCACTTTTAAGGGCCGATATCCTCACTCAGCGAAACACAGTAGAAGCACCGTTTCAAGTACAGCCTACCATTTCATGCTGAGTATTCTGTGAGCCCGTGATGTCACTTCGAACAAACCGGCCCAATTAATGCGATCGCATATGCTTTGAATTTTTTTTATATGTTCGCTCGATTATCTGTCGTAATTTATGTAAACATTCTGAAAATCGCTAAATTATGATTGCTACTCAGAGAAGCCAAAAAATCAGAAGAATAAAAATTTGCGTGCTAAACTAATTCAGGTAAATATTTTTTTAAGGCATTAGACACGTTCTTATGTAGAGAAAACGCAAAAAAATGTTCTAATACAAATCATAGAGTAAATTAAAAGAGTAACAGAGTAAGAGTAACTTTTGAGAGAACGAAATTTGTTTTAGTTCTTTAAAATGTAAGAATTATTTCTTTATTCTATAGTGGACAATGGAGCAGGTGGGGCTTCTATACGGTAAGAGAATACCGCCGCCCATGCACAACCGCGCCACAGTCCGCGCATTGGTTGTGTTACTGGCTCTTTACGCCGCTTAAGCATACTTGTAAGGGCCTCAGATATCGCCACTCACTCTGCGAAACACAGCATTAGTACCGTTTCAAGCTGAGTATTATAAAAAACTTAGCTAGTTCTTAAGAAACAGTGTAATCTATAACATAATTATAAATATATTACTTCTAATAACTGCCCTTGGCCTTATTTTGATAAAGACAAACATAAAACACATTCATAATCTATTTTAAATCAAAATCAATCCCTATTTTCATTGCTGTAAGTGGATGTACCCATTTCCTTATTATTATTTTTTTATTTCTTAATGTAGAAAGACGATTCTTATGTCAGGAAAGCTAGAAATTGGACTGAAAGAAAGACAATTTATAGTTTTCTCTTATATAGCAAGAGAACACCGCCGCCAATGAACTTCCACGCCACAGTCCGCGCATTGGTCGTGTTACCGGCTTTTTACGCCTCTTTTTAAGGGCGTCCGATATCCTCACTCACTCCACGAAACCGTACAAATACCGTTTCACGCTGTAAACTAGTAATTTGTGAGTATTTATGGTAGCTTAACAGCTCTATTGTCTGTTATCACTTTCTTAGTTCCTATATAATCTTTTTCAATTTTTTTTATTGACTTTATAGAGTCAGCTATTTCTATAATTATATAATTTCGGTTAAAATAGAGCAAAAATTCAAGGGATCACAGTCTAATTCTCACTTATAGAGATACGCAATATCAATTACACACAAGTCACATGCGAATGTAGTAAATAAATAATAGTATAAAATTAAATATGCATTTGTGTAGTTCTTATGTAGTATACATATCTGGTATAATTACGTAACATGTTATTTTTTTATAGAAACGGAGTCAAACGAGCTAGCGGTTCTCCGCCAATGGACACCCCCAGCACTTGCCGAGCCACGTGTGCGCTGCCGGCCTTTAAGGAAAATGATTTTTTTTTATATTAACGGTGGCAAACGAGCAGACCGCTCACCTACGGTAAGCGGTCCTCCACCTATGGACACCCCCAGCCCTTGCAGAGCCACGGGTGCGTGCAGGCTTTTAAGGAAAGTGTACGCTCTTTTCTTGAAGGGGACGTATCGTATTGGTTTGGAAATACCTCTATTGGCAGCTATTTCCACAGTGATGGTGCGCGGCACAAAAATCCATAACAAATGCTCAGTTGTGGACAAACATCGACATGCAAACGATGAAACCTTGTATTCAGCCTCGATATTTTTATTTAGTAATAAAGTTAAATGCTGACTCTGTAAATACTATGCTTTGGTATTAATTTATATGGCATAACATGCCGTGGTCAGCTAGAATTTTATATAATGCAAAGTTATGTAACTACTTCATGCTTTATCTGCTAAACTGGAATCGATAGAGTTGAGTCATGACAGTGAGATTACGATAAGCAACAACTATTGATCTAATATATTATATAAATCTTTCATAAGATGAATTAAATGCTACACATAGATATATTTTTTATTTTTTTATTTTATAGCGGACAACGGAGCTGGTGGGTCTTATATATAGTAAGAGAACACCGCCGCCCATGGACACCCACGTCACAATCTACGCTTTGGTTGTTGCCGGATTATTACGCCATTTCAGAGGTACAATTTCATGAGACGCCGATATCCTTACTCACTCAGTGAAACACAGTACAAGTACCCCACTGAGCTGTCTGTGATCAAATTCTTAGTAACATTTTTGTTAAAAGTTACTTGAATCGCGCAGAAACCTTGCCGTAAATTGTTTCCAATAATTTTTATGGTACAGCGGGCAACGGAGCAGCTGGGTCCCCTATATGGTAAGATAACACCGCCGCCTATGAACAATCGCACCACCGTCCACGCATTGCTTTTGTTGCCAGCTTTTAAGCCGCTTAAGCGGCATTCTTAAGGGCATCACAGTTGAGTACCGTTTTAAATATCACTACCGTTCCACGCTGCGTATTTTGTGTGCCCGTGGTATCACTTCGGACGAGCCGGCCACATAGTATATGCTTCAGCATGAATGACATACCTCATATAAATATTAGGATATTGATTTGCCGGCTTTTTATATGGCTTAAGCAGCAAGTTAAACTAAACTCATTCAGCAACTAGGCGCTAGAAACTTAGTAAATAGTTACTCGAGAAGATTTGTTTTAAATATATTCAACATTGAAAAGAAAGTTTCGGTTTGTCAAATTATTTAGCGAAGCAAAACATGATAAATAGAAAACATTTACAAATATACAGAGCTCCTTGGTGTCGTTTTCGCAAAAATAATGATAGTGTAAAGTAGATAACTATATAGTATTATAACACATTTAAAAATTAACAATTTATAATAGGTTTTTTTATTGTATAGCGGGCAACGCAGCAGGTCATCATCATTATCATTACAGCCTAGTCTAGGCCTCGCCGTTGGTCCTCCATGCATATCTGTCGGAGGCAACCTGCATCCAGCGTCTTTGGAAGACCGTTATAAGGTTGTTTGTCCATCTTGGAGGTGGACATCCTATGCTGCTGTCCTATGCTGTAGTGTCCGTTGTCTCCAATCTAGCATTTTACGGCTCCATC
Source organism: Delias oraia (assembly GCA_018230265.1). NCBI lineage: Eukaryota > Metazoa > Arthropoda > Insecta > Lepidoptera > Pieridae > Delias > Delias oraia. The sequence goes on along the minus strand of DWCF01000218.1, from coordinate 25,106 downwards.
GGCTATCTGCTCTGCCTACAAAGTTGCCTGCCCATTGCCACTTTAGCTTGCTAATTTTGCTACTTTAGTTCGTCTACGAATGTTCTCATTTCTGATTGGATCACGTAGAGAATCTCAGAGCGTAACCTTCGCCATAGCTCGCTGAGTGACGGAGCAGGTGGGTCTCGTATATGGTAGGAGAATAGAGCCACCCATGGACATCCACGTCACAATCCGAGCTTCGGTTGTTGCCCGATTTTTACGCCTTATCAACGGTATAATTTCAAAGACTGATCTTCACACTCACTTAGCGAAACACAATACAAATGATCGGATGAGCCGCCCTGAAAATTGCGTCAGCATATGTTTTAGTATGGCTCTCCCATGGGTACCAATTGTTATGACACGAAACAAAGACTGTTAATTTTCAATTTATATGTGTTTAAACGCAGACGGAGATCTATATACATGAAAGTGTTGCTTGCAAAAATTTTTCGTTGCTTATATTACGTATCTGTGATATTATTTCGCATTCATTCAGCGAAACATGGTACAAGTGTTTCACGCTAGCATGCTATTACTGCGTGATATCATCGCATTAACCAATAAGTGAGTTAGCATATGCTTCAGCATGGCTTTCATACGAGTAAAAGAATGAGAATCAATAAATAACAAAAATTTTAAATTTATTTTCAACTCAGATACATAAATGACAAATTAACCTAATTTTTATTTTGTTTTCCACTAAGTGTATCTACATATTACGTAATTATAGCGCATTTATAAAAAATTCATTTGAAAAAAATCTGAGTATACAGATAAGTAGATAAAATAATAGTCCGGGTGCATTATAACCCCTCAAGAACATATACACGAGTTCAAAGCATAATTCTTCATTATTTTTGTTCGGAGTTTTCTAGATATTGCTTTATTTAAACGAGTAGGCGCTTAAAAATTCAAAATATAAACCTTCAATCTCTTGTAAATAGTCTAATCATAGCTTATGATTAATTATTTTATGATATCGCGAACCACGTAGCAGCGTAAAATGCCAGCGACACAACCAATGCGCGAACTGTGGCGCGGTTGTTCAAGGGCAGCGGTGTTCTTACTATATAGGAGATCTGCTCCGTTGTCCGCTATAGAATAAAAAATACCTTAACTGTTTTTTGCAGTACTTTTTATAAAGGAGTCCGTGAAAACTGTCCTTGAATGGTCCGTGGCTTAAATAGTTTCGGAATCACTAAAATAGATAAATGTATCCCATACAAGAGGAATAAGTGTATTTAATTTCCACACTATATATATATGCTTAGGTACATTATATTAAATCATAGGTTGAATAAAACACAACATAAAGACACAGCCTTTAATCGTCTTATCATCGTGGGCAAATAATTAAACACAAAATATATTTATGCAGTGATAAGCAACTGTCAATGTTTTATAAAAATAGGAGCACGGAAGTCGCACTTGTGTGTAAAAAAAAGGTCTTTTAAGTTATTTCAGACTTCCGACCGGCCGTTCAGACAGCCAACGTACCCGCGACATCCCAAGCCGTGGTTTTGGTCTCGCAGGAGACGCACTTGCGTGAGTCGCGGCATAAAACAAACTCGCTCCAAACTCCGCGAGAAGCTGTAAAGGCCTTATGCCAACTGCGTTATTCATTTTAAAACAGTTATTTTATATGATATATCGTAACCTAAAGCATTTTATCAAATATATTACACCTTTCAATGTATTTTATCATACTGCAAACAATACGTCATTTAAAAGGTTTTTTCCCTTTAATGTGAATTTAGTGTGAATCACAAAAATATCAAATGAACAATGACTTAAATATTTTCTATAACTTATGGTTAATAGTTTGTTTTTTTTTAACTAAAATAACATCGATTTGTCTAACGTCATCTCAAGTCATAAAGTTTAATATATATCATAATGTATGATGGCACAAATTTAAACTTAAAAAGTATGTTTTTTATATAGTATAGTTGACAACGGAGCACGTGGGTCTCTTGTATGGTAAGAAATCACCACTGCCCATGGACAACCGCACATTGCATATAATCCACGCATTGGTTGTGTTGCCGGCTTTTTACGCTACTTTTAAGGACCTCCGATATCTTCACTCACTCTGCGAAACACAGTACAAGTACTGTTTCACGCTAAGTATTCTGTGTGCCCGTGGTATCACTTCGGACGAGCCGGCCCAACTAGTGAGTCAGTACTTAGTGGCTCTCCCACTAAGTGTATCATCAAAACTATTAAACAGTATTTTCTTTGTGTCTAACACGTTTCTATAATAAATATTATTTACTTTGTATCTGTTATATGTATTTTAAAAATACATTTTGTTCGTCGGTTCTTACTTTGTAAATACGATAAGTTGATATGTCAATTGTCATTTTTACTTATTTCAAGGAGGTCAGATATTTTTTCTTGATATATACACTTATATCGTTTTAAATGTATTCTTAATAGCTTGTAAAGCTTTGTCATTATCTGAATCAGATATAGATTTTGAACTCTCTGAGCCACTAGTCTCTATTTCAGGATCACCCAAACCAATTACGCCAAATACGTTTTCCACAGACTCCTTTTTCATATCTTGCAATGCCATTCTCTGTCCATATTTAGACAGAAATTCCAAGATGACGCCATTAGACCAACCGAAACCAGTCTGCACGGTGTATTCACCACCACCCCCGACTCTTCCAGGTACCACTGCGTCATATTTCTCAAACATTTGCTTACTATTCGAGAAACCCTTGTAGCATGATCGCACCCATCTTTGGGCTACGTGAAAAGCTAAATCCTTCGCTTCTGGTAATTCTAAAGCTTCTATAGCATTCACGGTAAGACTCACAAGAGGAGGCCATGCGTTAGGAAAGTCCCACTGCTCTCCACTGTTCACTAACGAAGATGGTACACCACCTGGATAATCAAGACCATGTGATTCTTTCAAATATTTCAAAATACGCGGAGCCTTTTTAATAACAAATTCTTTGCTGACGACAGTCATCCAAAGAGGTGCAATGTTTATAGGATAGAAATATTTTCGAAATTTTTTATTCACCAAATCCCAATCATGCCAACAACCGTCATCATCGTCCCATAAAACCTTTTCGATGTTATAATTCCATTGTTTCGCGAGTCGAGCCCAGTGCGTTGCTTTATGAGGATTGTTTGCCAGCGTCTGGAAGTATGCCATATTTTGAAGCGCTTTGCCAAATATAGCATTCAAATCCACAGGAATAATATCCGTAATGTGGATGTCTGTTAGGTTGCCCATGTCTGTTCCATTCTTATTGATAAACCAACGTGTTGAGAAGTCCCACCCACTTTCCGCTGCACTCTTTAAATCTACGTAGAATTCAGTCTTTCTTTTGTTGTCTTTGAATGTTTGGGCATTTGTGTAGTCTTCATAATATGATTCTGGACGAGGGCCTTCGCTGGCTGCATAATATCTCAATAATGTGTATGCTTTATCATCAATATTAAAAGTATACACTTGCGTATCCAACCAGTAGTTCAACTCAGTTTCTAAAGCATTTATATTATTCTTAAGAAATTCAATATCATTAGTCGCTTGAAGGTAGAGTAACGTCATTGCTGTTAAAAGTGGTGGCTGACTTCTCTGCTGATAGTAGCACCTGCTTCCATTCGGAATATGACCGAGTTTATTTACTAATTCTATTAGATTTCCGATGACTCCCTTAACAGTATCCTCCATACCACTGATTAGGAGTCCTTCAATGATCCAGTAAGTATCCCAGTAGTATAACTCAGTGAATCTGCCTCCTGGTATGATAAATCCATGTGTGACAGGTATTAAACTGTATTGTTCTGGATTTTCGAAAACAGTCTGTTTGACCTTTCTTCCTAATGTTCGCCATATATCGTTTATATCTTTTGCAAATTTACGCAAATCCTCATCTCGAATTGATATCAAGAATTTCGGATTTGGACTAAAGTCCGGTGGAGTCCACGCTTCGAGCTCACTGGTCGAATCAAAATACATCTCCACGAAGTTTCTAACCAGCTTTTCGCTTGGATTGTCATTGGTTTGATCTAGAAGAGCCTGGAATGCAGATAGCGTGGCGTTTTCATCGTAAAGTAAATGGAGGTCGACATACGTCTTGGAATCGGGAAAGATGCGATTCATCTGTACATGATGAAGAAGCTTACTATTGCAGAAGATTGGTTTATCACACGACGGAGGTAGATTATCGGCTGCAGATATGCCAACGAGAGCCAGTATAAGTAACAGCATCTGAAATAGAAAGCGTATCTTATTGATTTCCTTATCTTTTACGATAACATGGCAGATTTCCTAATTTATCTAAGGTAATAAATGATTATTGTAATTTTTCGTTTATTGTATTTATTACGGATGAATTTATCATTAAATATCGCAGCATAATGCGAAGTTTTTGTTGCTCTACAACGTTTTTAAGGTATTGTGTGCCAGATACCATCTCTTTGTGGAATCAGCTACTGCAGAGTTATTTCCAAATTAATACGATTTGGAGACCTTGAAGAAAGAGAGTTCATATTCCTTAAAGCAGTGTTTCCCAACCGATGGCCCCTGAGTAAATGTATGGGGTCCGCGGTGTCTTCTCTGGCTCATACATGGCTAATGATGGCTATAATAAATATCTATACTGTTATTTATTTAAGGAATTATAATTTATTTATTTTATTAAGAAGTCACTGACAACTGTGTTGAATCGCTAGGGATCCATGTCTGAAATGGTTTTTTTTATATATTATAGAGGACAACGGAGTAGATGGGTCTCCTATATGGTAAGAAAACACCGTCGCCCATCACCAACCGCGCCACAATCCGCGCATTGATTGTATTGTCGGCTTTTTACGTTACTCAAACGGCATTTTTAAGGACATTCGATATCCTCACTCACTCAGTGAAACATATTAAAACATTTCACGTTGAGTATTCTGTGAGCCCGTGGTAACACTTCGGACGAGATCGACATATGCTTCAGCATGACTCTCCCGCGGGGAGAGGGGAGAGGTTGGGAATCGCTGCTTGAAGGACAGCACGCGTGGCCCTGCTCAGCAGCAGTCTTGCTGCTGAAAGTCTTTAAGGGCAATGAACCACTCCTAGCTAAAATTCATCGCCGTTTGCCTCCCAAGTTTTATTTAAAATAAACTATTAGTTTTGTCATAGATTGTATGTAATTGCACAATTTTTAAATGTTAACCATACGGGCTGCGTAATCATAACCAAGTTGATTGATTTCATTGGTTTACCGAATCTTATGTAACAAATCTATTGTATAATGCGTAAGAATATTATGTAAATCTGTACAAATGATAGCATTTTTAAAATGTCTACTTCGTTTTATATGCTTTCACTTTTTGTGTGTGATTTTTGTAATATCGTATACTATCAAAAAGGAAATATTTTTATTCAACATAAATACAAAATTGTGTCTTATTGAACGTCAAAATCAGTCGACTACCGACTTGGAATGGGTCTTAGCGTTGACGAAAAAGGTTCATCCATTGTGCTATTGCTGGGAGATCGAGATCAATCTGTAGGTTATTTTTATAATAAACGGTGGCAAACGAGCTGGAGGCTTTCCCAGGATACGCAGTCTTCTGCCCATGGACACTCCTAGCCCTTGCTGAGCTACGAGTGCTTGCCAACCTTTAAGGAATATGAACGCTCTTTTCTTAAAGGTCCCCGTGTCGTTTTGGTTTGTAAATACCCCCGCTGGCAGCTGATTCCACACTTTAAAAACGCTCAGTTGTGGAACGAAAAACATCAAAAACAAACGCAAACGATGAAACTTTGTATTCTGCCTCGAGTTCGATAGTGAAATTCAGCTACAGGTCTACATTGCGCCCAATCGCGGCGCTAGTGGTCTCCATTCTAATATTTGTAAGCAACCAAACTCGCACTAAACACAGGCGTTTCACGTCGAACAATAGCGAACGATTTATGCAAGTTAAATGTAAATAACATTTTGCTGTCGCATGAAGGTCAGGATCTCAATTTAACACAGATATTGTATCTCCATGACAATAGCGATATATATACAAATACATATACTTTTTGAATAGTTTCGTAATTGTGTCTACTTAAGCGCCCTAATGTTTCTAAGCCATTAATAACACTAAACTCACAGAATATATAGTGTGAAATGGTAGTTGTACGTTATAAAATTTTAATTTGTATTTTTTTTAAACAGTGTTTTTAGTGATTCAATGCGTGGACTGAGGGGCAGTTGGTGATGGGCGGCGGTGTTCTATTACCATATCATAAGTTTGCTGAAAAGCTAAAAACCAAACTCTTCAATTTTATTTGCACAAATTTTGACTTTATCTACAACTTATAGGCGTATTTCTTGTTTTTTTTTAATGTAGAAGATAAAGCAGGAGGCCCATCTAGAATTAGCGACCACTAACCTAACCCTAGTTGCAAATGAAGTCAAAAGTCCTTATTTAATGTTAATTAACTACACGGACAGCTTCGCTGGAGCATTTGCTAACCACTATTTGCGCGAAATCGTCCGAAGTGATACAACGGGCTCACAGTACTCCAGCGTTAAACAGTACTTGTACCTGCTGTCTATCGCCGAATGAGCAAATCCGCGATGATCCAAAGATCAAAATTCTAAATAAATGAATTTTAAACTCGTTTTAATCTCAATATTCATAATATATCTATAATCACGCATTTCACGACCTAAAAATGATTCGTCATAGAACCATTATACCTCTCTTGGAATAATAAATCTATCCTTATCAGATATGATCACCTATTGTTCAGTATCTATTCATTCAATATTTAACCGATACCATAAAGACAAGAAAGTTATCAAAAATATACGAATGGTCTAATTTCATCCGTATTACTTAAATTTAAATATCTAGGAATTATTATTAATTTTATTATTAATATTAAATTTTAATATATAGGAATGCTTTAATTTTTTTATGGTAAAGTGTACAACAGCATTTTAAGCATACCCGTAACCATGAAATGTAATATACTCCAGCATGGCTCTCCTACGGGTAGAATATAACATAAAAAAATTGTATTAATGTCATATTCATCTTCTCAATGCTGTCATTCTTACTTAAAAAGTCAAAACGATTTACTACCCATACTACATGTAATATTAATATTGTATTGTTTAAACAGATAAACAAAGATGGAGCACGTTGTGAGGATTACATAAATAATATTTCAATCCCCTTCGTATTTTACCATCAAATAAATTGCATACATTTTATTTAAAAGGTGCTTTCAAAATACAATGATAAAAATAAAAACAAAGCATTCTTTTTAGAAGTTAAAATGTTAATGCAAAAATGCAATTTATTTGCATATTTACAATTTATTTTATTAATTTAAAAGCCTCATATCTGAGTGATTTTATAAGCTTACCATGAACCAAGTGGTTATATATTGTAACGGGTTCGAATCCCGGTTCAAACAAAATAAAATATAATTTAAATTTATTTTGCTTTCGAAAGGCCTTGACGGTGGCTAGGCGAATGTCTTCACACTCTCGCACCCGTGGGAGAGCCATAATGAAGAATAAGCTGACGCACTAATTGGACCAGCTGCTCCGAAGTAATACCACTGGCATTCAGAAAACCATCGTAAAATAATACTTATACTGTGATTCGCTGAATGAGTAAGGATAGCGAGGGGAAAAAATAAAAATTAAATTTATTTCCTCACGAAAAAAAGGTTCTTACAATAGTAATAATATATATATATATATCATCATCATCAGCCTATCAAATCCACTGCTAGTCTTAGGGCTCCCCCAAAGACGCCCACCTATTACGATCTTGAGCGATATGGATCCAGCTGGCTGCCGGGGAATAGGAGCCGTATATTTCATGTATTCATGGAGGGTCTCTTGCCTTAATCACCAGCTTGGCAGGTATAATTATATATATTTAATAAATTAAATATATATATTAATTCTTAATTTAAAATAATTCATTATTTTTACGGCTATTTGATTGAATTGGAAAATTCAAACTCTATAACCGTGAAAACGCAGTAACTTACGAGTTCAGCAGTGTTCCGCAAAATATGTACCGCAGCATAAGGCACACCACCTCGATCGTAAATTAGTGTGCCTCGGAAAAAATTAAGTTCTCTCACAAACTAATGTTAAGTTATAAGTAAGGTTTAGAAAAATACTTGGATACACATAGTCACGCGCAGCGAGAGATTTTTGTATAATTCTTTTGGTATTTAATAATAAATATTGGTATAAATAAATATTAATTGATTACATAAGATGTTTTTTCTATTTATTGTTTACTTTTAAAAAATTTATTTTCCCGAGATGTACTTTGCACAAAAACTTACGGAATTCTGGGTTATAGGACCGCCGCACGACTCTTACTGAATTACCCTTCAATGAGAATTATTCATAGCGTATCTTTAATTTGAGGAAAATTCACGGACTCTATGATTCACCAAGTTTTCACGGTCTTACCAATGATATTTCAATGGCACGTAGCCGAAACTGAGGCAGAGTCACATGGCACTTTTATTGATAGGAACAAAGCCCGTTTTCACACGTGGAAGAGCCATGCTGATGCATTAATAGAGCCGGCTCTTCCGAAGTGATACCACGGGCTCACAGAATACACTCCCACGGGTGAAATTACAATAAAAGTAATGATTCTATATGTATCTAGAGAATACTAAATTGCAAACATTTATCGTGACTTTTTAATTTTTAAACGATATTTTCCTCAAAACCAATTTGCATATATATTCTTTAAATACACAAATTACATGTGTAACGGTTTGTTTTTTTTATGAAATATAATTTCGTAACGTAATTTTCTTTACATATTTAAATGTTTTTGTTATAATAGAGATCCAAAATTTATTTTCAGTAAGATATAATGCAAAGACATTCATATTATTTTTATTTGAAATTTGCTGCGCTTAGCGCTACTGTCTAGGAACGATATGTTATTAATTTGATTACTGAGTGATCTTAGTACGTCTCTTAAATGGTAAGAGTACACTGCCGCTCATGGATTACCGCGCCACAATTCGAGCATTGTTTGCATTGGCGACTTTTTACACCACTCGAGCGGTATTTTAAGGGCCTCCGACATCGTCACTCACTCAATGAAATACAGTAGAAGCACTATTTTAAGTACAATTACCATTTCACGCTGAGTATTCTGTGAGCCCGTGGTATCAGTAGTAAGTGATATTAAATATTAAATTAATATTATGACTTAGTAGTAATGTTAAAATTAATGAAATAAAATTTGTAGAATATTGATATTTCATTGTTTACAGAACTTTATTTGTTTTTCTTTTATGAATAATAATAAATATAAGGTTTAATATATGGATAAGCATGACATATGCAACGGAAACGTGGTCTATCATCATCAGCCTCATTTCAAAGCTCAGTGTCTCTCAGTGAGCTATGGAGAGGGCTATGCTCGAATTTCTATACGTGATCGAATCAGAAATGAGGAGATCCGTTGACGAACTAGTCACTGACGTAGCATGCCAAATTAGAAAGCTAAAGTGGCAATGGACAGGCCACATTGCACGCAAAGCAGATGGCCGATGGGGCCAAAAAGTGCTAGGGTGGAGACTACGGACTTGCAAGCGCAGCGTAGCATCCACCCACAAAATGGATAAACGACCTTATAAAGGTCAGACGGGTATTCATAGAAGTCCAAAGGTGAGGCCTATATCCAGCAGTGGACGTCTTACAGCTGAAATGATGATGATGATATACATGCATATACATGTTTATTGTGGGTGTTTTTGCAAAAGCGCCCAAAATGTATAAAAATTTGTTTAATGATGTAGAATGCTGCTAATATACAATTGATATGGCGTTATAAGGGTAAAAAAGGTTGTTTCAAAAAGTAGTAGTAGTACTTAACATTAGAATTAACAAGTTTCAACAAACAACTGGATTATTCTCTTATGATAAGATATGATTACAATCTGACTGTTTATGTTTCTTCCTTGTTTATTCATCAAAATGTATTTGATTCGAGATTTACCGCGTTTGAAAAAGTACTATTAGCTGACCTTCGCAAAAGTTTTGACATATAACATTGAAGTGTCAATAGGTATTACAAATATATAGGTGGTAGAACCACCTCTCTCCCGTGTTAGATATGGGAACTCACCTGCTCCGTTGTCTGCTATACCATAAAAATATCTGTTCATTTAATGAGTTCAATAATTTCAACTTGAAGTTTGTTTGATATTTTATTTCGCAATTGCAAAATGCGAACCGGTTTTTCGCATTGATTAGAGCCAAAACGTTTTCTTATATACCGACACATCTGGTTTTATTCAGTTTGATCAATCTGCATCTTATTTTTAGTCATTTTGGGTGTCTCAAAAGAAAGTTTATATTAATTTAGCTTAGTGCGTGAACGCAGCGAATCGGAGGGGCGTGGAGATTATGTCAATTGGAAGCCTAGCTCTTGGGAATTCAGCCACTGTAGACTATGTGTTTCTTGGGAGCAGAGCGAAGAAAATTCTGTAGTATTTTGTGATTAACTATGTCTGTTTATTACGCGCGCAAGTATACCACTGCACCATTTAAAACACATAGAAAGCCTAGAAATTGTAATAAATGGAATAAACTTGAAATGGAATACAGAATAAAAGTTCATTATCAAGGATTGATGAAAGTATTTTACTTTATAATAATTGTAACAATATTTATATATTTACCAATATGTGCTTATGTGTTTATATACTATAATCTCAGGATATGCCGGATTTTAAAAGCCGGCAACGCACTGTTAGCCCTACATGGAGGATTTCTGTTCGTTTGCCACTGTTTACATAAAAAATGGCATTTTTTATTATATACCGAACAATAGAGCAAGTGGGTCTCCTCTAAGGTCAAAGATCACTACCGCCCATGGATTAAAGCGCACCAAGCCACGCTTGAGTTGTATTGCCGGTTTTTTATACCGTTTGAGCCGTATGGGTGTCCGATACTCTCAATCATTTATCAAAACTTTACAAGTACTGTTTCATGCTGGTATTCTGTTGGCCCGTGGTATGGTATAGGCTGGTTGGCCAAATTAGAGCGTCAGCATATGTCTTAGCGTGGCTTTCCAACTGGTGAAACAACACTAAGACTTGACTGTCTTGTCATGATTATCTTTTTGTTCTAGGTTATGGTGACCTCAAAACCCCAACAAAAAAAAACTATCAAGATCTTCCAAAGACTGAATGAATATATTAAATTATATTTTATTTAGACCCGGGGTCAAACCCAGTACCCCGTAACGATAGACAGTAGACCGCTCGGCCATGAATCTAAAGGAACGAGTTTTTTTTATTTTTTTTTGACATCAAGATATAGAATACGTCGTTGACCTCGTAATTGCAGGAAAATTGCGGTATTTTAAGCAATATTTGATTTAGTTCTCGTTTTTATTTCTTTATGATCATTATAAGACCTCGATTTAAATAATTAAATATATAGATTTTCTAATTACAATAATTAATTAATCAATCAATTAATTTTCCCTACAACCACATACAATATATACATCCCTATCTTACTCTATTGTAGTGTTAGGACAAAATTCGTTTTTTTTTAAGAAAACAGGGAGACAAACCAGAAAGAATTTCACCTAGGTTAAACGGTCCTCTGCCCATGGGCAGCTCCAAGCTTGCTGAGCCACGTGTACGTAATGCTCTATTTTTGAATGTCCCAAAGTGCGATAAAGTAATCAATATAAATTGAAAATGTTTGTTACTTCTTGTTAAATATCGCGTGAACTATCACGCAAAATATGACACAATTAAAATTACAATTCATATATAGTGTATAATACTAATATTTCCATATAAATTGAATTTGAAATACATAAATTTATTTGAAAAAATCTTTTAATCCTATTAACTATTTTATTTTAAGTTTTTAATCAAGATGCGATAATTTTGATTTTTGTTTATATTTTATCATTTAAAACCCTTCAAAAAGACCTGTATTTGGTTTAAACACTTTGAAAAATCTAATGTACGAATTTAAAAGTCAATTTAATAAACTCATAATAAAAATGACGATTTGAACGGCCTTCACGCTTAAAAACGTTAACTTTTTACGATGCTTACTTAATTGTATTTAAAATACATTTTAATGATCTTTTAAATCATTATATTATATGATATTATTAATATGACCTTATAAAGGTCGCCGGAAGACGCTGGATGCAGGTCGCCTCCGACAGGTATGCATGAAGGTCCAAAGGGGAGGCCTATGTACAACTGTGGACGTGTTACAGGTGAAATGATGATGATGATTTATAAGAAACACTAATGCAACGCAATCTACTGGATCCAATTACGAACCCTAAGCATTCCATGAGCCTACTTAACCCGAGAAATAGATCCACTAAAAACATAGCCCTCCTTTTTATATTCGGATAGATGTAGCCTATATCCTTCTCTTGGTTTTAAGCTACCTCCCCATCAAATTTCAGCAAACCAGTTGAGCCATTCTTGATTTTGACTTTTTTTATATATATAGATTAATTTCTAAAACTTCTTTGGCTGGAAATGAATACCTATGGCAATTCTGTATCAATAAAAATAAAAAAAATAAAAAAATAAACAGTCGAAGATCGAAAAAAACAACATACCTTGTATTTTTTTAAAGATAATCACAATCCCTTATTGTAATATAACATTATTTTAGAACGAACGCGACAGTTGACGGTCGGAAGGAAACTGAATTAGCCGAAGCAATACAATTTATCTAAGAAGGCTGTTATCAAAGAGGTGCGCATTCGCATACCTATTCCAAATTGTGGGTCATACATTTAGCTGTGTGCGCAAGCGTGAAACCTACTTAGGTTTTAAATGTTAATGTTAAGTTTTAATGTTACTTTATTGTTTTTATTAAGTAATAAAGTTGTTTTTATTTATAAAAATAAATTTTATAAAAAATAAAAACAACATAGATAACTTTTTTATGGTAATGGCGCAGTGTTTTCTTACCTGTGGCTCACGGATTCCCGGGACACCGTCCACCTCTGGACCATACATAAATTTATATATTTTGTTAAAGGTCCGTGAAAACGGTCCTCGAATTACTAGGAGGCGCTTGTATGGCGGAGAACGGAGCAGGTGGGTCTCCTCTATGGTAAGAGAACACCGCTGCCCATGGACAACCACGCCACGGTTTGGTTGTGTTGCCGGCTTTTTACGCCTCTTAAGCAACATCATTTCAAATTTTACTTATAAAAATTAATATAAAATACTTCATACTTAAATTTTATAACTAAATAATTCAGCTTCTGCAGAGGCATCCAAACCACTTTCAATAAAATGTTTTTTTTAAAGCGTACCTTCCCTTAATGGCCAGCAAGCGTGGCCAAGGAGTAAAGTTGTCCATGGGCGGAGAACCACTTATCCTTGGTGAGCCTATTCGCTTGCCAGCATTTCCATTTAAAAAAATAATAAAATATTTTATTATCTCAAATAAAAACAACTTAGTTACCTTGTATTTAACATTTTAAAAAGTAATTAAATATGCATAAATGCCTCATGCCAATGAGAGTCTGGTAGCTATGTGGCTTTATAAGTCTACCATGAAGCGAGAAATGTCGGTTTCGAATCCCGGTACGGACAATTATAATTTAATTATTCGGTCTCTGGTAGGGTGGAAGTAGCCGGGCGAGTGTCTTAACACTTTTGGACGTGTAGAAGAGCCATGCTGAAGCATATGCTGACGCGAAAATTGGGCCGGCACGTCCTAAGTGATACCACGGACTCACTGAATACTCAGCGTGACATGGTAGTAGTTGTACTTGGAACGGTGATTCTACTGTATTTCGCTGAGTGTGAGGATATTGGAGGCCTTTTGAAATGCCGATTGAGCGGCGTAAAATTCTGGTATCACAATCAATGCAAGGACTGAGGCTTGGATGGTGATAGGCAGCGGTGTTCTCTTACCATATAGGAGACCTGCTCCATTGTCTACTATACCATAAAAAAATAAAGACGATAACTTTTATTATATACCTACTACGTAAAGGAGTTTTATTACTGGAGGCAACATATAATGGAGACAGCTGGTCGGGTTTATAGTCTCTGGACGGGATCTAGAGGCAATTAAAGCGGATCTAGCCTTTTTATGGACCAATAAAAAGATTTTTTTTATTCTTAAGACAATGTGGAGCCAAACAAGCAGGAGACTCATCTAGGATAAGCCATTCTCCGCCCATGGGCACCCATAATCCCTGCTGGGACGTGCATGCATTGCCGGCATTTTAGGAGCAGCACCCCCTTTATGATGGATGGGGTCCATTATCAAGAACCAAAATAAAAGTAATAACATTATGATTATTTTAATTTGATTCACTGTATAGTTTATAAAGTAAATATGTTATATTAAAAACTTATTGTATTTTATTTAGCCTTCGTAAGATATTTTTTAATACATTTTGAACATACAATTAATTTATAAAACTTTTTTATTTACTTCCACATATACATTTTTTTGCCAATAATACCACTTAAACGATGTAAGAAAATAACACAGCCAAAGAGCGGAATGTGGCGCGGTTGTTGATAAGAGACAATGATGTCTTCCCATAGCGGAGCCTTCTCCGTTGTCTGCTATACCAAACATAAAAAAAATTAAAGATACCTACACAAACATTCCTATATACAAATAGATATTTATTTTATGGTATAGCGGACACCGGAGCAGGTGCGTCTCCTATTTGGTAAGAGTACACCGCCGCCCATGAACAACCGCGCCACAGGCCGCGCATTGCTTCCGTTGCCGGCTTTTTACGCCGCTTAAGCGGCACTTTTAAGAGCCTCCGATATCCTCACTCAACCTGCGAAACACAGTACAAGTAATGTTTTAAGCGAGGCTATTTTTTAAATAAATATAGAAGGAAAAACGAACGCATTTGTATTTTAAATATTACTTTACAAAAATATATACTTTAAATGTCTTTTTCACGTATGTAAGTCGCGTCTATATATATATACGTCTATACACACTGGATATGTAAGTAAGTCAATGATGGGTAATGATTGACTGCAATTAGATAAATCACAAGGACGCAGATAAGGCCACTTTGTCAATGTAGGTTATTTCGTTTTATGGTATAGCGGAAAAAGAACACCGCTGCCCATGGAAAATCTTTCTACATCGCTTAAGCGGTATAATTTCAAGGGCCTCTGATATAATCACTGACGCAGCGAAACAGTTTTCACGCTAGTATTCTGGGAACCCGTGGTATCATTTCGGTCGAGCCGTCGTAATTATTGCGTCAGCCCCATGCTCCACGGCTTATACAGTGTAAAGACACTCGCCCGGCTAATGTTAAGCCCCGCCAAATACCAAATAAATTATACATTTTCTTTCGGAACAGAGATCGAACGTAACACATTTTGCTTCATGGTAAGCTTATAAGACCACTTATCTACGAGGTTATCTTGTCTAATTTACTGGTTTCTGAAATTTGTGGCGAAAGGGATTATTTAAAACACGACAAAGGGCTCACCTTCCCATTTATACCAACATTTAATATTTCTGTCATTGTAGTAGGTCTATTGTTGTATTTCTAGAGCCTATTAGCTAAGTGGTTCTATAAGTCTACCATGAATCGAGAGGTACCGGGTTCGAATCCCGGTTCGGACAATTATAATTTAATTTATAATTTATTCGGTCTCTGGAAAGGCGTGACAGTGACCGGGTTGTATTCGTTGGAAAGCCAAGTTAATTCACTAATTTGGTCGGCTTGTCCGAATTGATACCACGGCCTCACAGAATATAGAACATAGAAGTTAAATGGTAGTTGTATTCGTAACGGTGCTTCTACTGTATTTCGCTGAGTGAGTGAGGATATCGAAGGCCCTCAAAAATACCACTTAAGTGGCGTAAAAAGCCGGCAATACAACCATTGCGCGGACTGTGGCGCGATTATTCATGGGCGGCGGTGTTCTTTTACCACATAAGAGACCCGCCTGCTCCGTTGTCCGCTATACAATAAAAAATGTAGTAGTCTTTTGTCTATTTTTGTGTTACCATGCGCATAAAAGTTTTGTTTTCGTTTTGAATTAAAATATAACCTCATAAAACTCGTGTGTTCTCAATAAAACAACTGATACAAAATTAGATATCTCTCTTCGATTAAGGCTAAACTAGTTATGCAAATGTTGGGTAATACAAAAAGTTTTTAAACACCAACTCGTTTTGGAATTAAATTTTTGACTTAGGCCAACACTCGTCGTCCTCATACAATATTATATTCATAAGTACTTAGTCTTTTTTTTATTTTAAAGATTACAATGTAGCAGGTAGGACGTCTATATGACAACATAACACCGCCGCCCATGGACATCCGCGCCACTGTCCACCGTTGGTTGTATTACCGGCTTTTAACGATAATTAAATAGCATTTTCAAGAGCCTTCAATATCCTTAATCATCAGTGAAACAGTAGAAGTATCATTTCAAGTACAACTACCATTTCACGTTGAGTATTCATGCAGGTATTTTATTTTTATACCTACCTAATTTTTTATTACATATAATACCGATATAAAATGATTTTATTAGTAATAAATATTTCGACTTTAGTTACAACCAGTAAAAAGACATTTATAGGTAGTGGTTCAATAACCTCGCGGCCCAAGGACTGGGCTTCGTATTTATGGAAGTCCTGGGTTCTGACAATAATTTAATGATTTGTCAAGATTTTTAACCTAAATGTCCGATGGAACATCTAACCAAACTTATTTACTCTAGACGTCCTATAATATTATTATTTTACTTGCGACCCCATAATCAAAACTATCTATAATTAACTGTATTGGAAATAGTAGTAGTGACCCTAATAAAAGGAATGTTATTAGAAAACCCTCCAGAATATATAATATATTTTTTATTACAAAATGTGTGAAAACAAAACAAAAAGATAAATCAAGAGACATATTAATTTTTATGATTTTTTTTATAGTTTATAGCGTAAAACGGAGTAGGCTGGACTTCTTTATGGTAAGAGAACTCCGCCGCTCATGGACAACCGCGCCTTAGTTCACGCATTGGTTGTATTGCCACCTTTTTACGCTACTTAAACTGCATTTTTAAAGTCCTTCGATATCCTCACTCACTCTACGGAACAAAGTAGAAGCATTATTTCACGTTTGAGTGTTCTGTGAGCCCGTGGTATCACTTCGGACGAGCCGGTCCAATTAGTGCATCACCTATGATGCAGCATGACTCTCCCACGGATGCGATTGTATTAAGACACTCGCCCGGCCGCTTTCAAGCCCTTCTAGAGACCATAATTTTAAATAAATTAATTATAATTTATAATTGTCTGGACCGGGTTCGAATCCGATATCTCTCGCTTCATGGTAGACTTATTAAACCACTTAGTACGAGGCTCTTAAAAATAACACACTAAAAAATTAATAAAACAAAAATATTTTTTATAGTTAGTAATCTAATAGGAAAACGCTAATGAGAAGAATGTGCTTGCTTTTCTGAACATAATTTCTGAAACCGAGTTCGCGACGTAAGGATAGGTAAGCCCTACGACAGAAGATATAATAATTTAAAATGAATATCTTTGAATATATCTCATTTATTTTGTATCGTGTGCCTTAATTATTTCATTTATTTATATATTTATTATATTTAAAGTTATACCAATATTGTCCTCAAACTTCGTGTAAATCTTTGGTAATGTGGAATTTCTGTTGTCTATGGTAAATATGTTACTGCTAGACAACACAATTCTATGTTAAATTATTATAATAACGCATCATTAGCTGTCATAATTGAAGGCTACAGCATAATTTAGAACTCGTCACTTTGTTACATAGGGGCTCGTGTGCATAATAATAAATATTTTAAATCCAAATTTAGTTTTCATTTTAAAATTATGATAAACAATCTTACAGGTACGACTTTTATAGCTACAGAGACAGAAATACACATAGAAGATGCAACATTTTTATAATTTAGGATATAATAATAAAAATTACGGGAGTAAGTAATGATAAAATCAACGATCACCTTTGGAGTTTCATACTGCAGTACAAGGTTTGGTTTTGTTTCCGGCTTTATATGCCAATAAGTGTCTAAGGTATATCGAAGCCTCCGTTGATCTTTTTTGTGTATAATCACTGAGTGAGTATATAAATCAAATACGTTACAAGTTCTGTTTCATTCTCGGCGAATCCGTGAGCTCCCCCTGCCCGCGTTAAGCTGTAAAATCCACTCTTACCTAACGAGGAGTTCGTTCAAAAAATTGTTTGTCCACATTATGCAATCATATTTCCTTAAAATGCTTTGAATCAAGTTATGTAAAAAAACAATATTTTCACCCGTGAAAATACCATGCAAAAGCATATGCTAATCCTCACTATCGCTTGTACTTGAAACGGTGCTTCTAATGTGTTACGCTGAATAAGTGAAAATATCAGAGGGCCTTAAAAATGTCGTTTAAGTGGAGTAAAAAGCCGGTAATAGAACCAAGGCGCGGACTGTGGCGCGATTGTCCACCAACGGTGGTGTTCTCTTACAATATAGGACACCCACCTGCTCCGTTGTCCGCTTTAGGTACAATAAAAAATCTTAAATCTTTATTAAAGTTTATATAATTACGGAAACACAAAAACTACATAAACATTATGCCTACACACAACAGACTTCACTTATATGCATTTCTTTTTTGCTTTTTCGGTTAATTATGAATTACTCCTCCACGCTGGTGGTTGATTATCGTAGCCAAGTTTTCTGAGATCCTTTGAAATCATACTCATCTTCAAATTCACGCTTCCATACGATTCTGTCCTCAATACTGAAATAAGTTAATATTATGAGCTTATACATTTTTATTATACTAGCTGTCCCTGTGTTGTTTTGCAATATAAATATGAAAGTTAGATATATGCTGTCGCGATTTTTATAGGCACAATTCAGCTCTACAAGTCAATCGTATATCTCGCAGCGTTAAGGCAGCGTTCGTAAGAACAACGTTTGACCGTACTTCGACTTACATTTCAAATCCGACTACCACGAAAAGCCTTAATTTTTCGTGTTAATATTATTATGTTACTAACAAATAACGTAGCTTTCTATTGGTAAATTGGTTAAAAAGAATTTTGTAGATCGATTCAGTTGATTCAGAGATAGATAGATCAGAGATACTACCTACAATGGCACAAACATACAAACTTTATATAATATCAACATTTTAATAATTTTAAGTGAGAAACAATTTTACTCTCTAATGATCGAACGCATCAGTTTAGAAGTTTAGTATGAGCATTTAAAATACGAAGTTTGAAACTCAAAGCAAAAAAGATTCATATTTTTCAATTCTTATCATTAAGAATCTGTTCATAAATTTACCTGTATATTTACATATTATAAAAAATTCAAATGTTACAAAACATATACCATTACTATAGCTAACAAATTAAAAATAGTTTTAATTTAAAAAGAAATCTAACAATAGTTATCTTCTCCGTTTGCTAGCATTTTTGGATCAGCTAATTCAGGCTGTCTTCCCGTCAGCCAAGACAACCATTCTCCAAGTACAGTTGCAGAACAAGGTCGGATCAATGGTGACTCCAATTCATGGGACCCAGCAATGGGTGGTAGTAGAAATACAGCATAACCTCTGAGAGTGTCACCCATGAAGAAACTCTTAGCTCTCACTGTTATTATTAGTTGTGGCCCTGAAATTTTTAATAAATTAAGTTTGAATAAAAATTTCTTTTATAGGCAAGTGAGGGTACTTTTTTCTTGTGATTATATGAATTAAAATTTATAACATGTAATAAAATTAAAATAAATTTACAATATCTATTGAATGTTGTTTATTGTAGCCCCTGAATTCAATTTATTATTACTTTAGAACATTATTCCATTTGATCAGTTAAATGTTATCAATAAATTGTTAGATTATAAATATATTTAAATCTAAGAATTTATGTATAACTACTTACATCCATATACATTTGTACTGCCAAATACAAGATCCAAGGGCAAATTGAACACAACTTTCTCAGGATCATTGCCACAACTAGCAAGTTGGCTAGTTCCAGAACATGGACCAGAAATAGGATCCCAGTCAGGGCCCCAGACTACATCGTACTGGATATATAAATGATTGTCAAAAACACCAGCAGGAAATATAACATGCTCTATTTGGCCATTAAAAGAAATTAGAAACTTTGTAACTTCAGTGTTCTTCATAAGTTTATTTCTAAAAGAAATGTTTTGATAATTATTACTTCTAATATAAGTACCTTGTTAATAAAACCAAACACATTCGTATCGAGATTATATTTAATAATATTGTAACTATGGGAAACCCGCGAATAAGTTGAATATTTGTGAAGCGTTTCCATGGAAACAACTTCTTGTAGAAAGTGTTACAGTCTGAATACTAGTCTTTTTGGTAACATTTTTTTAATCATATAATAACAAATGGAATGGAGTATATTGCCATATCTAAAAGTTCTGTAATGTTAAGCTTTTTCATTGTTATAAAAGTTAATAAGTTAATAATAATATCTCAGACATGCGCCACCGTCATGTACTCACATACTTTATATAAATAAAATATTAATTAAAACATAAAAAAAACTATATATAAAACCAACCATAAATATACACGTTTAAATATAGATTATTATTTCCGTTAACCTGTTTTACCGATGCATAGACTTTCAATTGTTTTGGTATCCTTCGTAAGATGGCGCTAAATATGCTTTTAAAAACTCAATCGGCCACCATTGTTGCGATTGAACCTTGTGCAAAGTTTTACGAAGTTTTCAGTTTTCCTGTAATATTTTATGGTTTTTGATGTTACGCATGAAGTATAATAGTGAATAAAATGACAACTAACAACATCTACTTTACATAACATCTTGTGCACTTTTCCAAAGCTTAAATGCGATCAAAATGTCACGCGAAGCTAGCATCACATTCATGAATACCACACCACACTGGGACTCAGTGTGATTTATGTAAAAATAAAGTGGCAAATACAATAATTTACTATTGCTATTATAATGAAAGGATAATAAGTGAAACTGATAGATTATGTGACAAGTTTGTGTCGATGAAAACATTGCAGAATATTCTGTACACGTCGTAAGGAATCGCAGTTACGCGGGTGAAGGCTTGTAACTTGCCGGTATCATTATGGTGGATTGAAAGAGTGTGGTGTAAAAATAAGAGTTGAATACGTGTTTATAGTGACTCCAGAAATTTGCTCAGGATGTCTGGCAACTCGCAACATAACCCAAATGGGAGGCAGTCACAATTAGGTTCCGGTTGGAGTCCTTTACAGGTGGTCAAAATATTGTATTATTTTTTACCCTAACCTATTGTTATAAAGTTTATTGATCAAATCCTTGTCAAAAGAAAATGGTCAGCAAAGCTTAAATGCTGTGTTATTTTAATATTATGCATGAAGGTAATGTCTGTAAAATAGGTAGCTACAATAATCAGCTGTTTGTAATATTCAAGTTGACACTTGTGCTCTACTTATTTACTTAAATGTTGCCATTATTTACTTAACTTTAAAGTTAGAAATGAAATAAACTACCATTGAGTAATTATTATTATTATATATATATTATATATATATAACTTCCATTATCTATTATTTTGTATATATAGATAGTAATATCCATTTTCCACTACTTACTCCATTTAAAAAGAGTAATATGCTATCTGATGAATAATTAATTTATCAGTAATATGTTGAAAATTAGAAGTGATGCTTGTAAAATACAGACATATTCATTTTTTTAAATATAAACTTTATTGGATGGATTAATTTTGCATATGTTCTACTTGTTTATGCATAGCTCTTACAAAAACTTTAAAAAAAGTATATTTGTGTAATAAATATATATTAAATATTGATATATTTGATGATGATGTAATATTTCATTGGATCTGAAATAAATTACAAACTAAAACTAAGAACATAATCCAATTTCATTCAAGGAAGCATCCTCCTTAATAATATTACATATAATTAAAACAATATTAAGACAGTTTTTATAATATGATATTAATTAAGTAGTTTAGTGTATACACTGTTGAGCCTCATGTATCTAATACCTTATTATTGAATGTAATTTATCATATTTTAATAATAAGATATCATTGATTGTGTCAAAACCCATAATATTCTCATATTATCCATAATATTTTAATATGAATATCCACTATTCCACAAAAATCTGCTCAATGGATTTTGTCTCTGCAATATAAAATGCATAATATAAGGTAAAAGTTATGTGGAACATATTTCAGGGAATGACATGTTCCAAAGATAAAGTTGTCTCTACTAACTGTTATATTTATTTATATATAAATATCAAATAGGTACATACTATGAAATTAGGCTACTTAAACTAATATCTGAATATACTGAGATATATTTTGTATCAGTTACAGGTGGCAAACTTGTTGGCGCGCGCACCCCAAGCGCATATGGCTTCAGAGCGCGGCGTCACGTGGCACACGCCTACCCCGCCGCCTCATCTCTACCATGTACCTGCACCCTCGCCGCCTGATCCCCTTCAAGTGAGTACCAATCCCATCTTAACTGAGAAATGTATTTTTTCCATTTAAAAATATAAGAATTTGCAGAGGTAAATCTAAAACAATTCCCTAAGACCTGAGTGTTACTAATGCATGTTTGGAATAATAGGAATTTCTATTTTCATGCTGGATTTTAAACAATACTCTTTTAGAAAAAGTATGTTTTATATTAATGCTCAATTACGTATAGATGATGAATGTGATTATATGCTATACTAAACATAATTATTTTACATTTTTCTTCAACCACTTGTTATGTTTGCATTGCAGCGTCTGTTAATAGAATGTGTTTAGAAAAAACGCACTACGACAGCGATCCCGACAGTTATCACGGACCTCTTAATAAAATAAACAGTATTTATTTAAGTTTTTATTAGCATTTATAAATGTTCACTCACTATGGACCTGATGGATAAGTTCAAAGTCACTCGGCGAGCTGTGGAGAGGGCAATGATCAGAGTGTCGCTGTGAGATGAGCTCAGAAATTAGATTATCTGCAGATGAACCACAGTAATCAACATTATCTGACTCATAAGTAAGTTGAAGTGGCAATGGGCTGGCCACATCGCTCGACGAACCGACAACCGATAGGAAAGAAAGGTTCTCGATTGCCGAATGCGTACTGGGAAGCGCGGAGAGGGACATTCTTCCACGCAATTAACAAACGATCTCATTAAAGGTCGTGGGCAACCGCTGGATCCATATCGCAATAGGTGGTATTCTTTGAGGGAGGCCAATGTCCAGCAATTGACTTTAATAGGCTAATGATGATGATGGTCCAGAGACGAAAACGCGAATCCTCATAATATCGCGGACCCCGAAGTTTTCGCAGAGAACGGGTTAGGGCCACACTGTTTTAGCGATATTTGTTTTGATTTTGTAGTGTAGATGTTGCATTTGCAGGCGATGAAGGCGGGCGGCAACGCTATGTTCCGCCACACAGCAACGCCGCCTGACGTCTACCGACATACACCCACACCACCAGACAAACATCTCATCAGGTACAATTGATATTTAAAAACAATGTCCTTTAAAAAAAATCATAAAATTCATCTATTCATTGCAGGACATTGATTATAAAAACATATTTATTTACGTAATATTACTATAACAAATTATTTACATAATATTATTATTATTATTTTATAATATTACTTATAACATTTGATTTTTTTATTATCAGAGTGTGGTTTAAAGTATACAGATTTAAATTAGTGTAACCGTAGTTTTTCTGTTATATATAGAAAAGAATGTTACTATATATAAGTAAAATCTTAAAGTTGAAGGAATTTTGTAGCATTTTTATCAGAATGATTACTATTTACGCTAAAGTCTTTATTTTATGACAATATGTAGCAATTTATATCATAGTAAAACATTAAAAAAACTTTTATGAAAAATGTTCTAACTCAAGCCAATCTATATAAAAAAATATCCCAAGAATGCTCGTATTTCTACACTGTCCAATTAAAAATAATATTTTTTTTATATTATGCCCATAAAAATCAATTTTTTTAAGTGCATGCAATTGTCTTCTCCAAGTTCTCAGATAATGAAAATAATCATTTTGATATATCAAATAGATACATTATCACTACGTCATCTAAACAGTGTACTTTCAAAATTACCATCTCAAACTTGACATTTATTTTATCAATTTCAGACACACCCCGTCACCAGGAGATGTGAAAGCTGGTTCAGTGATTCCCACCGCCGAATTGTACCCGCATTTGGGACCCGGACGAGGTACTTATTTCATTATACACGTTTGACCTGAAAAGATCGTTCTATTTAGAAAAGATATCTTCGATCTTTAAGCGCTTTTGTGTTAACTATTATTTATTTACTCTATTATATGGTAAGAGAACATCGCTGATTGGTGATGGGCGGCGGTGTTTTCTTACCATATAAGAGAGTTAACTGCTACGTTGTCTGCTATTACATTAAAAATGAAATTTTCAGTTTCAGAAAAGCTAGTCCGCGCTGAAGAGCTGATAGCGTACGCGCGTGGTGGGGTTGATCTGACGGTAGGATCCCGTGGTGCGAACGGATCCCCAGCACCCCACGCCCCGGGTTTATCCGTACGAGATGCGCCGACGATTAACAGTCTCATCGCGAGGGCGGCGCCTCACACGCGACCGTCTCACGCGCGCGTTGACGCGCTTCTGGAGCGGTTGTCTGCGGCACCCGCATCCCCTCACTCAGTCATTGTTCACTCTAGGGCTGCGCCCACACCGTCGCCTCCGTCATCCAATGAGGTTAGTTTGCTCTCCCGCGACAGCCCACGCCGGAGTTCGTGTCTCGTAGAAGACACCGTAGCGCTAGTCGCGGTAAATATTATTTCTCGACGAGCTTAGTCGCTCGTGTGTTAGAGAGCTCTTAGTCTTAGAGCTCGAGTGTTTTTTTTTTTTTTTTTTTAATTTATTTTCACATTTCTATATGTAAGATTTGGAATTCTTACTTTTAAACATTTTCATTATTTTCCCTGCCATTAACA